>JNEU01001132.1:0-225198 GCA_000697475.1 Lichtheimia corymbifera B2541
CATCATCACAAAGAACATCATCACAAAGAACATCATCACAAAGAACATCATCACAAAGAACATCATCACAAAGAACATCACAAAAGCATATGGCAACGACAACGGTTTATGACCTTCCTGCGACAAAGCAATTTCTATCATCATACAAACAAGGCACTCTCAATGGAGCGGACTACTATATCATTATCATGTAACTATAGTATCGTTGCGAGCATCGTTGAAGGAAGGTTTACTTATGATGGTTATCTATAGGCACAGCCGACAAGTTTGGTGAAGCATGCGTAAGACCCCAAGTATATAAGGGCGAAAACAAGTCTGGCGAAGGAGTTGGGCTTCATGTAAGACCCTAGGGCGAAAAACAAGTCTGGCAAAGGAGTTGGACATCATTCAAAGATACAGCAGCAGCAGAGAACCTGATCACGTACGTATATCAATTAATGCATTACATTGAAGTGATATCTAACTTTGGTGATTTTACTTTAGATGACACGTCTCAATTATCAAACACAAAAGCAAAAGCAAAAGCAAGAAGAACATTGTGCAGGAAGACGAGGTGCCATATTAACAACATAACTAGTAGTAGAAATTAAACGTATCCTTATTTAATTTAACGTGGAATAAACATAATCTACAAAGGACAAGTTGTAGTGGGCTATGCTCAGTCGGGGATCTCGTTTGAAACGCATAAGAATCATGCTTGCCAGGGACTCGCTTCTCTCTTGTGGTGTCGATGAGCAAACGACGTCGTAATCCAAGTCCTCACTAAGATCGGCTAGTCGCTTCATCCTGCAGCAATGGCTAGTGTCGCCTTTCTATCCACGTCCAATGACACGAATGAACCAATGCCTTGTGGAAGCGATTGAAGACGACTATTGACAAGCAGCAACGAACCGATTACCATGGCAACGATCGCATGAGGCAATAAGGATATACTCAAAGGACATATTCTCCATACACAACCAACCAACCAAGCTCTATTGTCATGTGGATCAAGTTGTTGCTAGGGGGGTGTTCATCATGCAATGGCCACTTCATCCAGTTGACAGGCGTGTGTTTCACGTGATCCCATACCGCAGACAATCCATACATAGGAACAGTAGTACCAGTAGTGGATCAATAAAACTCATCTTGCATGCAATGATATCTTCAGCTCAAGCAGCCATGTGTGACACCTATCAAGACCACCCATCCGTGATAGATGCGCGTGTAAACCATTGTAACATGACAATATCTTCTTGACTGGATGTTGTTTACGTACCTTTCTAAAGGCGATCATCATCATCCCATTTATGCAGCAATCTGTCAACAACGCGTGCAAGCAATCAACACATGCTCACGTACTATTACATTCAGTTTGTCAGCTTGCGTATAGTGCTCTTGACACAATCAATCAGCAGCAAACAGCTCCATCATCGCGCTTAATATAGTATAGGTAAAACCTGCAGGTATCAGCTACTATCAACTTTCATAATGAAGCGTGGAGGCTTTATGAGAATGAAAAGGATCAGCGTGCCCGAGAGCATCATGCGGGGAAGTTTACAGTAACATGTGAGATGGGGACTCTCATGCTCATGGACCACCCGCACTGCTTATATTATTTCCCATGTATTCACCGACGTACGATCCCATTCAAAAATATCACAATGAAGTGTGCGATGTTGATATGAATGGAGTTGATCAGCAGGATCCAGAGAACCTTCTTACCAAGTTTCACGTTCGAGATGGGGAATCCCAAGGTATTTCATACTAAACGACATTTCATGATTTTGGGCGGGTACGGAATTTCCGTCCGTCATAGTAAACCTCACATTATAACCTCCCATTCAAGATTTTCAAATCAAGCGTCATGTCTTTATTACGGCAAAGTTGATCAGCGTGTCCAAGAGCATCTTGTGTGAAAATATCAAGTCTGAGAAAGGCAATCTCAAGGTTATGGAGCGTCCACGCTCCATATATACCCATGCGTTCATCATCCGACGCTCCCATTTTAATTCTCACAATGAAGCCTGCGACTTTAATATGAATGGAGTTGATCAGCATGTCGACGCCCAGCGCCCTGACCAAGTTTGACAATGGAGATGGACAATCGCGGGGGTGTGCACTATGCACCCTACTTGCGTTCCGTCCGTCCTATCTTTGGGCCGCCCCGCATCCAAAATATTTATAATGAAGCCTGCGATTTTTAAATGAATGGAGTTGATCAGCATGTCTCAGCAAACCTTCTGACCAAGTTTCAAGTTCAAAGTGGGCTATCCCAAGGTAATACATACTAAATGACATTTCAATGAATCCGGCGCGTACCCCATTTCCGACCATCCATAGTAAACCCCATATTATACCCTCCCATTCAAAATTTGTAAATGAAGCGTAGGTTCTTTATTAAGACAAAGTTGATCAGCATACCCAAGAGCATCTTGTGTGAAAGTTTCAGGTTCGAGAGAGGCAATCAAGGTCATGGATTAATTTATAGTGTGCATGGATCTGTCGGACGGTGCCTGATCTGCATATTTAATTTCCAGCTCTTCCCACTCCTTGCTTCTTGCCTCTTCTTCCCATTCCCAAGTGTTGCCCCTTTCAAGTACAATTAACACCTGCAAACGATTGTCCTGCTTCAACCCATCATGTCAATCCTACAACTGTATTGATCCGATTGTCTTTGACTGAATGGCAACTCCATGGCGTGTGCACAGCCGTCTTATCACTCTTCTACAACACAGCACACGAGTCTCTTGACACAATACACGCTCTTACACATTCCTTTGACACAACCAATCGTTATAGCAGCCGCCATTAGCAAGGCGTTCATTCTATTGTCTCAAACAGCGTTCACAGCCTTGTCACTCTACTGCAACACACGCTCTTGCACACTCCTCTACCGCGACCAAATGTACAGCAGCTGCTATTAGCAAGGTCTTTATTCCATTGTCTCAAGTTACCAGCAGCAACTTGTTTTGATACATACGAGTCCAATGGATGGGATGTCATATTAACTATCAAGTACACCGCGATCCAAGCAATCTTCACCCGGTTGAGCTGCGATGAAAATGGCCAAGAAAAGAGATCGACCAACAGCAGGATGAATCAGCAAGCGATCATATGGCTCGTTTCAACCAACATATAGGATTTGCAATGATTATGGATGGATGGAAACTTGGAACTACTAGGTAAGTCATCATAAGGAAGGGTGGATAAGGCTGAGGATGATGATGGATTGATGAGAGGGCTTATATCTTCCACCAAAGCTTTTAGTGCAGTGGATTAACCTTGGAATACTCGAGTCAATGCACATAGCAGCTACTATTTTGCAATCATGGATGAAGGACGCTTATAACGGCAGCAACCAAGAATATAACACCACATGGATCCCTGTCTCCCTACGTGATTCACCCGTATCTTATTCAATTTGCAATACTGCTCCTTGATCTTGTTCACTTGATAAACATTCACACTACCATGACGTGCTATTCCTCGACTTTTTCATTGAATGAAAGTTGGATTCAACGTGTATTTACGAGGGGTGGTTTTTGGATTGAAAGGAAGGGAATAGAGATTTGAAGATGGGAAGGCGAGATACGATCATCTACAACAATGTGAGATGGTGTTGTTGTTCTTTCTCAAGTTGTGTTAAAGCTTCCTAGTTCATATGCTGATAGACGAATATTGCAAAGGGAAGCAATTCGAGAGTGATGATGTCCATCATAGTGCTTGTCACAGAAGCATGGTTCATTGAAGTTTGATTCATCATCATAGTAGCTTATTCATTGTGGTGTTCAAGCATACTATGCTTACCTATGTCAATTCTCACCAAATGCTATCTAAAGCAACCTTGTATAAGAACGAACCATTCCAACGGGCTGCCGCCATAGGCGGACCTTACTATAGGTGTCATATCGATCATGCATTTCTCAACCAATAGGATTGACTCTCCCTGTCGTCCCTTGGCTCTGTGACACAAACAAGGCCAACTGCATCTTTGACTGTATCACGGCTAGCTACTTGACAATGAGCAACGACCTCTTTTTATATAGCATCACACTTACAGCATATGTAAAACATAAAGATGGCCATCTACAATGAAACGTGGAGTCTTTCATAGAACAAAGTTGCTCAGCGGGGTGAAAGGAATCTTGTGTGCAAGTTTCACGATCGTGGTGGTCAATCCTAAATTTCGCAATGTCACCACCACCAGCCAAAGTGGTTAGGCGGTCGACCTCTTTGAATTTTTCTTGGCTGGTGGCGACATTGCGAAATCTAGGATTGGCGAGTTTGATTGTGAAGCTTGCACACAACGTGCGCTCGACCACGACGAGCAACTTCGTTCTATGAAAGGCTACATGTTTCATTGTAAAGTTTAGAGATGCAGGCGCCTTTACGTTTCATATATGCTGTAACCATGATGCTATATGAAAGGTGGTATTTATTCATTGTCAAGTAGCTAGAGCGTAATAGAGCTAAAGATGCAGAGGGGCGTGTTTACGTAGCACATCTGTTTGGGGTGAACAGAAAGGGCGAATGCATGGTAGTTAATGGATCATTCAATAACGGTCATACATTGGCAGCTAGCATACACTTTTTTTCCTTTCCCAGCTTCTGCTCAATCCACTTGATGGGAACGATGCACCTGCTCCAGACATTCGTCTCCATCATTCAACTTTGTTGATCCGAGCTGATTTGGCTGAGCTATGCCCAAATAAAGAGACATCAGTTGAGGTGGATAGTGCATGCTGCATGTATGGGCTGATATGCTCTTTGTTTGAGCGTAACTCGGTCAAATCAACTCGGATCAACAAAGTTGAATCATGGAGATGAATGTCTAGAGCAGGTGCATCATTCCCATCAAGTCGATTGGCCGAAAGTTGGGAATGAGAAAAAGTACATGTTAGCTGCCAATGTATGCATTGGAAATGACATATGCGTACCTGCCATGCACTTGTCCCTGAAGTGCTGACTTTTTAGCTCAGGTACACAAACACGCCTCTCTACATCTTTGGCTCTATTACGGTGTAGCTACTTGACAATCAACAAACACCACTTGCCATATAGCACCACCCTTACAGCATATGTAAAACATAAAGATGCCTGTATCTCTAAACTTTACAATGAAGCGTGAGGTCTTCAATCGAACAAAGTTGCTCGTCGTGGTGAAGCGCACCTTGGGTGCAAGTTTCACGATCAGGCTCGGCGATCTCAGATTCACCCAATGTCACCACCAGCCAAAGTTGAATCAGGTCGACCTCAAGAATTTTTTTCGACGAGGCTGGTGGTGACATTGGGTGAATCTGAGATCGCCGAGCCTGATCGTGAAACTTGCACCCAAGGTGCGCTTCACCACGACGAGCAACTTTGTTCGATTGAAGACCTCACGCTTCATTGTAAAGTTTAGAGATACAGGCATCTTTATGTTTTACATATGCTGTAAGGGTGGTGCTATATGGCAAGTGGTGTTTGTTGATTGTCAAGTAGCTACACCGTAATAGAGCCAAAGATGTAGAGCGACCTATTTGTGCAACAAGGCCTTCGGCAAGGGATTGAAGATCCAATCCGATTGGTAGAGGGTGCATAATAGATCCTGCGCGTATAACAAGATCCGCCGTTGATAATCCGAATGAAACTCTCTTCAGGTTTACCATGATGTGGCTAATAGGTCAAAATGATCAGCGAGTCCTTGAGTTGCGTAATTGTGTGAGAGTGATAATGACGTTGCTCGCCTCATGAAACTGGTACTTGAATATATGCTGTATGTCCTCTGCTGCTGGTTTCCATTGTGGTTATTGTTATACAACAAGAAGCATTTGGTCGTCACCATCAATGTGTGAGATACACGTTTCCGATGATGAAGCCATCCACTGATGTGATGATCATGGACTAAATGTAGCTCGAAATATAATAATCTAGGTAGCATACAAAGACCAATCGGTATTGGTTTTCCTTATTGTAAAAGCATTAGCTGTTTAGAGGAATCTTATGAAAGGGGTTACCCTATTGCTCGGTAAAGGTACTTGTTACAGCTTTTATCGATGTGCGGACACCAAGAATAATGGGGATCATGTAAGCAAAGCGCCGGATGAGAAATCCAAGAGCTATACGCACGCTCACACAAACGCCTTATTGCGTGGAATACGAAGACATCAAGTGATTTGTGATACACAGCAGATAGGATGCTTCAATTGATAATGGATTTTACCACCTTGTTTATCTCAAATGCTGATTCATTCTATGACAATCAATCACACCAAGCGTATTCGTGCAGCGGTCCCATCAATCTATCGGTCCCGTCACCTTTCCCAACAAACGTTTATCAATCGTTGTTGTCACAGAAGAAATACCCACGCCCACCACCATGCACATATAAACATAGGATGTTGTCGTCTACTACCATACTCCCATCCATCTCTTCTTTTCCTTCCATTATACCTCTCTTCTGATTGCTGACACTTTCAAACCCCAAGTTGATGTGGCTGATGCTCTTATATTGTGAGCGATCCATGGACTAACTTGCGGTGGCCTTTAGTAGCCTTCCATTGCTATCCTATTTTTATGTATTATCAATGGTGATGTTTAGCTCTTTATTTAAGGTAGAGCCCGATAATCCTGCTTGATGATGTATATAATGTATTTTCATTCCCTCTGATGTAGCTACGTACCTCATGAGATGCATATGCAAACGTGGATTAGGTGGCGTGCCACAGCCCACCGGGGTGAATGTTGATATAATGGAACATATACATACGGTCTTTTAAGGACCATCACGCTGCCAACTATGAAAAACACATACTGCCACATGGACAAGGCATTGGATGGAGGTGTTGGACAGCTTTAAGGTAACTAAATTTGTCACATCGCACTATATGACATGGGAGAGTAATGAACTGAACCTTTCCGTAGGATATCATGGAGAAGTCGCTGAACGCGTACCACCCCAGTGGGAGCATTCATGGTATTTGTGATTATCTTTCGCAACGTTTGTGTATTCACGTGTATTGGAGTAGCGACTCGTCTCTTGAGGACTACGTGGTGATATGCATACCTCATGTCTCTGCAAGCTGAAGGCAACCCCAAACAACCCAAATCCCGAGAAGTTATTTCTTTGCTGCCCTCTATAAGGCGCCTTGCGTTTGGGCCATATACAAGAGTGGCATCTTTTGTGGGTTTGCTTCAGAAGGGGCCTACGTACAATACGGATGTAGCAAATACCAAGGCCATAATAATACCTCTTTTTTTCGTCCATGGTTAGCAAGATTTCAAGAACCATTCTTTTCTCCTTCAAGCTTCGTGTAACTTTACACCAAAGCGATGCTACGTTTGTGAATCCCCTTAAAGGTGGATGATTCCATTTCCTTTCTCGTTCATACCATTAACTAGCCAACAGCATTGATCATCTCCAGCTGTTCTCCCAAGCAAGTATACCAACGATCCCTTCACATAATGAAGCCTGCGAGTATCCTGGTATGCTGTTTTCAACAAGTACCAGCACATGCCAACATGTGCAGTAGGATCCAAACCTGTCATTATCTACATATATGGATCTCTACAAGCAAACCAACCCAGTTTCAGCATACATCCAAAACCGCAGTTGCTGTAAGGAATGACTAAGCAAAAGCCAGGCCAAAGGTGTATGGCGTACCAGCACTTTTAAACCACTATGCCATATTTGTGAATTGCTCTATTGTTTTATATTATACAACTCGTCTCTCAAATGACATCGCCTATATTCATGTTGGGTATAATGAGGACCATACTTTGACGTCTTCCTTTTGTAGTTTGTATTGTACAACATGATGTTGTGTTGACAACAAACGTTTCATTAGGGCAGCAGGAATGCTTAGTTGGGTACTATATCGGGAACCGGATGATGAAATTTATAGACTCACGGAGGTAATACGAGACTAACAGGTTATACGTCGGTATCCATCAAGAGAGCCACATTGGTCTTTCTCTTTACTTCCATTACGCTTTATATGCTACTATCCTGCGCCATGATAGAGTAGTATATGGTAGAGGACAAAGGAACTGTGTATCAAAGACAAGTTTTACTAACACTAAATGGAAGCAAAGGAGGATTGTTGTTGCTCTTTGGACAAGCGACCAACCCGGTGGATGTGGATGAATTGTTGTTAAGCTTCTTTGCGTAACTTTTGTTTGTGCTACCATTCCCGCTGTCCCAACGAATATGTACCCAGCTGCCGGGTCTATATTCGCATTCAGCGATTGTCGTCCGCGTAAAAAGATATTCCTTTATTCTCTGTATAGCTTCGGTAATATGAAAGGGGAACTATAAAGGAATAAAAGATTCGCATACATAATGATGATGATGTCTTGAGTTTTTGCCTATATATGGTGGGAAAAGTGCGTGTGTGAATTTCAGCTTACCCCAGACGCTTTTGGATGCGGGGGAGAGGAGGTGGAATGAAAAGTAATGCAATTTGACGAAAAAAGTCGTGCATGGCATATTGCATGTACCTGCAGCAGCAACGACAATAAACCATGACAACGACGCTGTGCATGGCAACACCCTCTATCTTGGGTAGCAACCTTAAAAGAACAAAAACAACCGACCAAGGAAAAAGAAACCTCCTTTGTCTTGTATCCGGACTATCCTTGCGGCCATTGTACAACATGCACTATTTCTTTGAGCCATTGTCTCACTTCTTTTTGGTCTTTACCTTCCTCTCTTTCACCCATTCCTGACGCCTGGACGCATTACGGCATGACCGACATTGAAGGATCCACCAAGATTGAATATGCCGACAAGGCCATGTCGTCGTCGTCATTACAAGAATACCGCACCTATCCCATACGCTTTTACGGTCTCACTGTTATTGGCCTATTGAATATTGCTTCTTCTCTGTGTTGGCTATCAGTGGCACCTGTTCCTGATTATGCATCCGAATATTTTGGTGGAGCCAGTCTTTCAGTCATCAACTGGTTCTCGAATGTGTTCATGCTCACCTACCTTGTCGCTGGCCCATTATCAAGTATCGTTTATGATCGATGGAACATCAAAATTGGTGTAAGGGATTATATGTTTAGTAGGAGCCATTCTTGCTCATCATCATCATCTCAATCATAGATTGTGGGTGGTGCTTGTCTACAAGTGCTGGGTGCCTGGCTACGTTTCTTTTCATGGTTCGTCAAGAATTCCTCCTCTGGTCGATTAGCTCTGGCCATGGTGGGACAGGTAAGATGCAATGTCCCAAATCAAGAGACAGCGTTATTGATTCTGTGCAACGAAAACAAAAGGTCATTTGTGCCATTGGTCAACCTTTCATCTTGAATGCAGCAACACCGGTAAGCAATGAACAACACTAAGAATAGTCATCATCATTCTCATGCGATCATGATTTACATAGTATGCCGCCCTATGGTTCAGCCCTGATGGTCGTGGATCAGCAACTACCATTGGTGGATTGAGTAGGTGATCCATCTCCCAGTGTTATAGATGGAGTTGACTCATTTGTCTTCTTTTCACGTTGTTTAGCAAATGCTGTGGGAATGGCAATTGCATCTCTTGTTCAGCCAGCACTCGTTACGGACGTGGATACAATGTGGCAAGGGGTAAGTAGTACAAGAACCCTGAGAGTTACACTGATTATCCCCGGGAAACATCATCAACTCAAATATACGTTCTTCTTGTAGCTGCTCTTCATCGCATGCGTCAACACAGCTTTTGCCATCCCTGCCTTTTTTATTCCACCCAAGCCAAAAACACCACCATCCTATAGTGCATCAGCAAGCGATGAACGCAGCATTCCTTTCTTTACATGTATGCGGATGTTATTTACCAATTACAATTACTTGATCGTTATGCTTTCATTCGGTGTCCTTTGCGGTCTATTTTCAACCTTGTCGACACTCATGCCACAAATCCTTACACCTTATGGATACACCAACGATGAGGCAGGCTATGTCACGGTGGCATTTATTGTAGCAGGCATCGTGGGTGCAGTATCATCAGGCCTGGTGATTGACAAATTCAGGGTCCATAAGCTGATTCTCAAGACGTTTGTACCTATTCTCGGATTCATGTATCTTGCCTTGCTTATGGTTGGTATGTATAAAAAGTCAAGCTATTGTTTATTTTGGGTAATTGACAAAAGGCATATCTAGTGAAAAGCGACAACTTTGCACCCATTATTGTGATCGCAGCGCTCATGGGCTTTTTTACCTTTTCGTTGCTTCCAGTTGCATTGGAATTGAGTGTTGAGAGTAAGTCATATGCATATAGGATCATGGCATGTACTAACATCATCGTAGGTTCATATCCTGTTTCTGAATCCTTCTCGAGCCCATTCTTATGGCTGGCATCCCAAATCTTGGGTTTGGTCTTTGTTGTCTCCATGGATGCACTTCGTGCTGGCGATGATGGTGACCCACCAGAGAATATGCGACGTGCCTTGATTATGGGTACAGGTCTTTCCATGCCCATCATGGTCTTTTCCACCATTTATAACAGCCGTAATAAGCGTATGGAGACTGAAGAACAGCATCAGCAATCCAAATAAGGCGCGCGCACATCTTTTTGTTCCTTATTACTATTTACCACCTTTTCACTATATCCATTATCCAGCGTGCCATTACATACCCACTTTCACGTGTTTATATTAATGCTGTAACAGTAGTAGTAGTAGTAATCTTATTCAACCCATACTGTAAATTGCTATTAGCCTTATATAATCTTACATGTTTTACAACGTCGTCGTGCTACTACAATTTTATTCCTAATGTGTAAAGAATAGCTATGTTTTGCATGTTGTCTGGGTACAAAGATCCTTAAATTTAGAACGATCGAGTTTCTCAAAGAATAGCAGACCCGAAGCACGTTCAATGGATTGGAGATCGACTTTGAAATCAGTCAATGCAGTCTTGCTATCAATTTTCTGATTGGGTAGCACAAAAGCAGCCATGGCATAATCGGATCCAACAGGTGCGAGGACAATCTTGTAGAAATGAGTTGGCACAGCGACATTGGGAACAGTGCCAAGCATTGGATACGTGATTTGATAACCTGGGTTCTTGGTTCCAGCATCTTCTTGATTCAAGTAGTACTTTGTAGCATCATCCATGGCTTGTGGTAAAAAGAGAGGGCCCGTGTAGACGTACACATCGCTGAAATTTTGTGTCAAATCACGTACAAATCCTTCAACGTAGGACCAATCTAAACACAAAAAGTCAAGACTTGCATAAAAATCCTTATCATTCCCACTTACAATGACGATTGAAACCAATGCCAACTTGGGGTGCCATATTGGATAACAAAAAGGTCTCATCCATTGCTTCTTGGGTTTGAACAGCATCACCAGCAGGAGCCATATGTCCTCGATCATAGCCACTACGACTATAGTCCTTGAGATGAGCACGGAAAAGCTGGGGTAATTCATCATCTTCATGGAAAGACGAGTTGCTACGATCCACATCAGGATGAGCTGTAAGCGATTCAGCGGTCAAATGTTCTCCCACCCAGTGTGGCAAGCGGAGACGACGATCATAAGAAGCGACATATTCCTTGCGCTTGAGTAAATCCACCACAGGTCCTATAAGATACAGTGTTACTATCACCCACCCACACACACACCCACACTACAAGACATTACCTGGATTGCCAAACTGCAAAATGTCCTCACCCGAAGGAGCGGCATCAGCTCGCTTGGACCACTGATGCATAGCCTGATTCACCATTGGACCATGGAGCACGAAACCAACCATGGCCAGGGTTGTCAACATGCCCGTAAGGAAGGCGAGCAAATGACCAACGTTTAGAATAGAGCCTTTAGAGTGACGCATAAAAGAGAGTAGAATAAAGTGAAAGGAAGGAGAAAAGGGACGTGTATGTAACAAATGGTGTTCCTGGCGGCGGCACTTTATGGCTGTTGCTGCATGATCAATGCTATACCAATAACAGGATATGTGCGTGTCCCGTGTGACATTATCTTCATGAGACACAAAATGTATAAACGATTCGATTTACTTTATCTATGATTCCAATTCCAAAAAGAAGGATACATTAGCCGAAACAAAGGGGATGTTCTGTTTAATAAGTAAGAATGCTTTATACATTGCGTGAGGATAAAGTAAAAAAAAAGGAAACGTAGGATCACAAAAGGAATAATGAGCAATATTATTGTTGCCCATGACGATGTATATGAGAGATAGAAAGAGAGAGAAAGAGATGTATATGTGTGTGAGTACGTAATGGTGGTTGTAATGCGGTTATGCAGTTGAAAGAAAAAGAAAAGGAGGTAGATGGGTATTAGTCGTGTTGATGAAATGACCGCGACGTGTACGAGTATTGTGTATATTGGTTCTCCTCCTCAAAGGTATCTTGATGATGCTTTCCATTCCATGACAGACGCTCATTACCTGCCATATACATGGAAGGAACCTTTTGTGCATGGCCAAGGTATCGTTCACGAGCACTACGTTTGACAAGGATAAAGGCAAAGATATTGTCGGGAATCAAGCGAATCACAAGACCGATAGGTAATGACAAGAAGCCCACAGCAACGGAGATAAGCCAATGGATACCATCAATGGGTGTCACTTGGAATGCAGCACCACCAAAGTTGACAATGAGTGCTTGGCCAGCGACGCAAATGACGAAAATGATGATGAAGAACTTGTTGGCAAACATGTTCTTGAAGACATTAAGATTGCTGTCGATGCAACGAGAGCTATACAAACGACGACGACGATGGTTAGAACGCCTGCATACAAATATAAACAAATAGGTAGGCAACACTTACTTGATTTCGTTAAAGATTTGGCAAAAGACAAACGTGTTGAAAACCACTGTTTGCAAGAGTGGGCTCTCTGTGGGGTATTCAAGCACGTTGCTGTAAAGCAATACAATCATGACGACAATCTGGAAAATGGCTTGTCCAATAATCATTTTCCACATCTTGAACGTGATCAGCGGACTGGAGCGAGCTTCAGGGCTACGTTGCAGGAGTTCGGGAGTGGGTGGATCAGTGGCAAGAGCCAATGCAGCAAAGGTATCCATGATAAGATTGACCCACAGCAACTGGACAGCCGTAAGTACTGATTTTTGGTTCTCACTGACAACGGACGACAAAAAGGTGAGCACGACAGCGGTGATGTTGACAGTAAGCTGGAATTGCAAGAATTTTTTGACGGAATCATTGACACAGCGACCCCATGCAATAGCCTTGACGATACTGGAAAAGTTATCATCCATAAGAATGATACTGGATGCTTCCTTGGCCACTTCAGTACCAGCGATACCCATGGAGAAACCAACATCGGCCATTTTGAGAGCAGGACCATCATTGGTACCATCACCGGTAACAGCCACTACATCGCCCAAGTCGCGTAAACGGCTAACGAGGATGCGCTTATCTTCAGGGCTGGAACGTGCGAGGACTTGTAGACGTGGCAAAATGGCATCCATCTCTGCAGGTGGCAAGTTACGGAAAACGGGACCTTCCATGACAACGCCGCCAGTGGTGTAGATACCGCATTGTTTGGCAATGCTTTTAGCGGTAGTCAGGTTATCACCTGTCACCATACGAACAAACACGCCTGCTTGTTGACAATCCTTGACAGCTTCTTTAACGCCAGGTCGCAATGGATCTTCAATACCCACAATGCCAAGCAAAGTCACTTGTGAATCTTGTACCAAGTCTTCAAAGGGAACTTCGATTTCATCGCCCACTTGAATGCTGTTTGCTGGTGGCCATTGTTCAAAATCACGATAACCGATACCAATGGTACGCAAGCTGCGGGTGGCATAGCTTTGGATAATGTTTTCAAGGCGTGTACGATCTTCAGACGTCAGTTTACGTGTGCGTACATCATGTGCATGGGTGGCGTCACGATAGTTGTTGGGCTGCAAGCTGACAATCGATGAACATCGCTCCAATAAAATCTCGGAAGCACCCTTGATATGAGCACGATAGATGGTGCGACTTGAATCATTAGGATCTTGGATTCGTACAACAGTGGCCATGGCCTTGAGCTCTGAGCTGAAAGGGAAAGCTTGTTCCACAGCATAGGCATTACGGATAGAATCATAGTGCTCTGAGCCAATGTCACGCGAGAATTGTAAAAGGGCAGTTTCAGTCTTGTTGCCGACAAAGCAATCTTGGCCATTTTCATCTTTGCCTTCGAATGCAGTGGAGTTGAGAGCAATGGATTGGTTTAACATGTTGAGCACTTGTTTTGGAGCCTTTTCTTCCACTTGATTGATATCATGCAAATCTTCACGGTCGCTGGGTGCTTCCTTGAGAAATCGGAATGAAGCGCCAAGCGTGCCAGCTACCACGGCCATCTTGTTTTGCGTCAATGTGCCGGTTTTATCAGAGCATACGGTGGTTGCATTGCCCATGGTTTCACATGCTGCAAGTACACGAACGAGGTTGTTGTCCTTGAGCATACGTTGTGTAGCATAAGCGAGAGCTAATCATGGTTTGTTGTTAGTATGAGATGCAAGTAAATGAAAAAAGTTGTGTGTTCATGTACATACCCAATGTGACGGCAAGTGGTAAACCTTCAGGGACAGCAACGACAACAATGGTGACCACAACAATGAGAATCTTCATAATGTCCATGACAATATCTGTAGCTTGGTCTGGAACACCATCTTTCCAAGTGACGAAATAGCGGATCAACAAGACAATCAACATGAGTAAACCAGCAGCTGAACCAAGTTTGGCAATGACTTCGGCGAGATGGTTTAGCTTTTCTTGCAAGGGAGTGCTTTCAGGCTCTGATCTCAATGCCATCATAGTGCGACCATAGTATGAGTTGACGCCCACGCCTGTAACCATGTATGTGCATACGCCTTCGAGCACCTTGGCACCAGAGATGATGAATGGATCAGGCTTTGATTTGCTTTCCGTGGCTGGCTTGGCTGATTTGATCAAATCCAATTCAGAGGAGGATTCCTTGGGAGGATGGGCAAGACGATAGCATGTTTCCCAATTTTGCTTTCGCACAGCGTCAGATTCACCGGTGGCAGCTGATTCATCGCATTTGAGATTGTGGCCTTCAATAAAGATACCATCGGCAGCAACAATGTCACCAGGTTCAAGATGCAAAATATCACCGACTTGAATGTCATGTACAGAAACCATGCTAATGACACCATCACGTGTGCCCTAAGAATTGTGTTGTTAGTGAATGGATGACTTTTATAGGTCATTGCTTAGTTACCTTGACAGCACGATCTTCCTTTTTGGCATTCAGTTTGCGGAATTGGCGTTCCTTTTGAAAATCATTGACACTGCCCACGAGAACGACAATGATGACAGCCACAAGAATGGCTACACCTTCCACCCACTTGACACCGGGTATCCGATTGCCCATGGAATCGTATTCAGGTACAGCGATATCTTCATAGAGACCGACACCCAATGAAACAATAGCAGCAATGGTAAGCAAAATCTACCATAGAGAAATATATAAGTGAGTTTAAGCGTGTTGGATTTAGAAAAGGAAAAAGAGATAATACATACAAGAGTTTTATCTTGAAAAGCCATCCACATGAGTTGGAAGATACTCTTTGCCTTTACTTCAGGCAAAACATTATCACCAAAGACAGCCACACGTTGAGGGAAAGCAGTGGCGGGGTCAGTTCTTGTGGCACCCGTGGCTGTACTGAGAACTGTCATTGAGCGATGGCGAATGCGGGGTTCAGAAGGGCCTGTATTTGAAGTGGTGGATGTGGCGGGGGGTTGCAAATCATTCAAGGTCACATGATTTTGGATCTTTTGGTTTGGCACAAGACCTGTTTGCAGATCGACATGCAGACCCTTTGCGACACCTTGCAGACCTCCAAAGGCATGTAACAAGGGCAGGTTCTTTGGATCCATTAACGCGGATAATTGCGAAGGTACAAATGCAAATAGGTTGCTGGAATCATTGTGTGGCGTCAGGTGATCGTTCAAATCAAGCTTGACATGGTCTGCTCCAATGCTAGAATGTTTTTCTTGCAGCGTTGACGGCACAGGCGTTGTTGATGAAATCAATGTGGGATCCTCACTGTGTAGAGCATCTTGTCGAGTCGATAGTGCTGATAGTCGCTGAGCATCGGAATTAGGAGATGGCGACTGATGTTCGTTCGCCATTGTAAAGACAATGCGTGCTATAGATGCAGCAAAGGGGGGTTGTGTGTTGGTGGAGGGAAGAAAAGTGAAAAGAAAGAAAAGAGAGAAAAGTGCTCAAGAAAGAAAACAAGACAAACGTACCGATGCATCTTTTTTAAAGGAGAGAGTGAGGAGATGATGGTGATGGTTGTATGCTGCAGTTGCATATAGCGCGTGTGGATGAGTGTGTGTGTGTGTGTGCGTGTGTATATGTGTATGTATGTGTATATGAGCAGCGAATGGAGTGTGTGATCCCGTCTCTGGGTGCGCGCGTGGATATGCGTGTCGCAGTCTGGCGCTATCACTTTTAAGTTGGGGGTTAAAAAAGTCATCACTCCCCCCAACGGGATGGATTGACTTGGAGTAAGGTACAGGGGTAAAGTGAAGCAAAGAGGCGCATAACGAACAAAAGAGGAGGTCCCGTTTCTGCCGGATGCACTGGTTGAAAAGAAATTTCTTTGCAGCTAAAAGGCTTTCGCCATCCTTTGTGCATAAAGACCAAAACTAGCTGGGGGTCCGCATGCCGCCAACAGAATTTCGAGACACCCAGGGGAACAAAATTCGCCAATGTCCCTTTTGATTTATTGTCCTTTTACGGTGGTAATGATGATGATGATGTTAACCGATGCCCATTACTGATGCTATTACTACTGCTACGATTATCATTCTTCCAAATATGCATCGATAAATATCCATGCCAACAATGTATATTTAGAATATATACAAACAAACAAACAAAGCAAGCATTGGATATACACATATCACATCCTTCTTCATTCCATCACCGCCTAACCACACGGGGCTGCAAAAGACTCACACATGTCTCCTATATTTCCCCCTGCTCCCTTGCCTCGTACCTCCTTATTCCCCATCAGCATAAGTCCAACATCCCATCAACATGTTGGCTCATACATAACAAGATAGAGAGAGAGAAACATACACACAAAGGGAACAAGAGAGAGACAAAGAGAGAGAGAGAAAACTACCACCACATACACTGCACCTGCTGACACAGTTAGATAACCAAGAATATCTTTACACTCTATGCTCTTGCTGCTGCATATTTATATCGCTCACATGTACATCAATTGGCTTGCTCTCTTTTTCCAATCCTTTCCTTTGACTTTTGGTACATAATGGGCGTATGTAAATCGTATCGTCCAAGCCCTTTTGATACTACTATCAGTTTTAGAAACATCAATCACACATTCAACAACAATATAGAATATGCAGGTGATGTTTGAGCACCAACATGGCAATTATTTTTGTATCTTGATTCCCCTCATTTGTATTGCCATTGTTGTAGCAAAACACATTTATGCTACGCTCTTGCTGTCATTAAAAGAGAGGACAATGCGTTTAGTGGCGGGGATTTGTTACACTTATTTACATTGAATGGTGACACAGCATTTATCGGTGTGTGATGGATTTGGATTTCATCTTGGATAAAGCGTTACTAGTAAAAGATGGCCTGTGAAATACTACAAGCAACATTCCAGACATGAATACAAACGACGATAATACTATGGCACCCGACTTTGGCGTTCTTTTCTACTTTTATTACCTTACATGATGACGGGCCCTGTAAGTTGTTGACATGGCGAAGGAATCTTCCATAGCAACGCCACCTGACATTGCACACACATACACATCTCCTATTTTTTACATCAGGTCACTCGCAAACAACGCAAGACACGACAAAACTCAAATGTGTTCGCCATGATTGACCAGCAGCAAATGGAGGAGCTAAAGCAGGCGTTTTACATGATGGATACAAACGGCGACGGGGTTGTCTGTCATGATGATCTGGAGATCATTTTAAAGAATCTGGGTAAACGGAAATGTTAAAACCCATATTGCATAGTGCACTGATAACAGCTGCTGCAGGGCAAAACATGACAAATGAACAAATCCACGATATGCTCAATGAAGCCCCAGGCACCAAAATCAACTTCATGGTGTTCTTGACCATGATGGCTGACAAGCTTACAGGAACGGATCCCGAACATGTGATCACTAGCGCATTTGCAGCCTTTGACGACAGTGGCAAAGGTACCATCAATGCCGATTATTTACGGGATTGCATGACAACAATGGGTGACCGATTTACCGATGAAGAGGTAATCCATCTTTTTAATTCCTTTCTCATTGTGATGCTCTATAACCCATGGATCTATATCATATCTAGGTCGATATTATGTTTCAAGGCACGCCCGTGGATGAGCATGGCAACTTTAACTACAAGGACTTTGTGCAGGTTCTCAAGCATGGCGTGTAGTAGAGATATTAAACACAACCCGCATTGACATTTATACTACCACATACAAGGTGTGATTAAATCGACTTTATATTCTTTTGGTCATAGTGATATCAGCCATTGAATCAGGAACCCCGTCTTTTATCCCTTGAATATCATCGTATGCTGGATGTCAGGGAGGTGATCAACCTTTGCAACGTGGATAATAATGATACGCTGTTTTTCATTCTTTGATCGGACCGATGTTGCTTGTTATTATCATCATCATCATTGACCTTGCCATGATGATGGTTCCTTTTTCTCTCCCCTGTTAAACACCGGACCTCGTAACCCACGAGGATCATGATGATACCTATAACTTTGCTTAAACCGACTTGCATCTTCTTGCACAAATGTTTGGGTCCGCGTTATCCATACTAGAGTAAAATTAAGGAGGCAAGGTTGAATCTTCAAAAGTCTTTCTCCTCCTTCTATGGCTTCTCTATGTCTCTCCCTTGGAAAACTATATCCCCTTTTTGTTTAGCAAACCCCCTTCACCATCATCAACGTCACTAGCCATATTGCCACCCACCCATTCGGTTAAAAAGACAAAGATAGGCAACCCACCCTGGATTGTTTTCTTGTATACGTGTGTAGCATACATACTCACATACCCCGCCGCCATTGATAAACTGCAAATGATCCGCTCAAGGAGCGTCATAAAGGGGGACAAGTTTGTAACATCCAGAAGATATTTGGGGGGAGCGACATGCGTCAAGCTCCACCCCAATCCTCAAGAAACCGAGAGGAGAATCATCCACCATTTGCAATGAAATATGCATTGATTATGGAAAACGCGAAATTCCTTGAAAAAGAAAACAGAGAATCCTCTTTTTTTCTTCTTGATTGTCCGTGTTGCATTATAATACCACTGATGTTAATATGAACCCAGATCTTTAATGCAGCAGCATGTTATGTATTCATTGGCACATATGACACACAAGCACTGCATTGTATGGGTCTATCACCTTTTAGTATATAATTACCCGTAAAAAGAAAAACTGTCGCCTCCATCGGCTTAGTGCAGCAGCAGCAGCAGCAGCAGATGCTGCATTATCATCATTGTCACCTGCAGAGGTGTAGTAAGAGGATGCATCATCTACAAGTAGCTTTTGTTGACGCTGCGCATTCAGCAGTGTGCAGGTCTGTTTGCCAATACATCTCACAAAAAAGCAGAATCAAATTCACATGTAGTAAGATGATCATGTCATCACCCTCATCAGCCACTTTTCCTCTCTTTTTTGATCGATTGCATGTTTCATTCCATGGATTCTTTTCTTATGCATGTTGCCGGTTATCCGGAGGAGCAAGAAGCTTCTTATTCCACTATTGACTATGTCCACATTCATTCTTTCTTTTCGGATCGTAAAAAAAGTAAAAAAGCCCATCATGCCGATCGCAATGTTACGTAAACAAAGCGGCAAGTAACCAGAGCTCTATAGCCACACCACGGAGATTGCTATGTACATGCGCGTATATTTTTCATGCATGTTCTTTGTTGACGAAAGCTCCATCGTCGGTGATTGCCAGGCTGCATGTTTGTAGCAGTACATCATCATCTCTTTTATCGCCAACAAGGAGGAGTAAGGATGCTTGCCGATCTCGTGTAAAGCACTCTCTCTGTTGATGTACGTATCAAAACGCCGCTGCTGCTGCTGATGCTGCTACTGCATGCAACATGCATATCGCATGTACGTACTAGATGGTCCATGTGATGATGATGAGTTGCACAATTCATCCCCCAATGCATCTCTGACACCATAGTATAGCCCATATCCATGGATGTCTTAATCTAATAACGAGGCCTTGGCAATGATTGTTCGAAAATAACTTTCAACGTAAGGGTTACTGCATTGCATTTATGTATCGGCTCTGTTACAAAGCAGGAACTACTACTACCACCATCACTGTATATTCATGCGTCTCTTTAAAGTCCCGATAAAGTATTTGCTGCACGTAGCAAGCAGCACCCAGCATTTCAAATGCAAGTGTGATTATACAACATGTGATCATCTTTATTCAATCATGGACTGTTATCCTATTGAGAAAAAAGGCACGGTTCCAGATATTGGATGCTGTCTCTCTTACATACTATGACGACGGCGGAGGACTAGGTTAGGATTGATGACTATCAAATGTAATGCAGCTGTTCCTTTTTATTGTTACGTTTCTGTCAAAGGAATCATTGATTAGAAGAGAACACCTATTTTGGATACCAAACAAATTCAGGGACATCAGAGAAGAGAATGGATGAGAACCCGAGGGGTACTACGTAGGTGCCATTTTTTGGATGTCTTTCACAAGTGACATAAGGCCTCTTGCATCATTCCCGCCCAAAATTACTTTGTGGGATCCCTTTGAAATGGGTCCAATGGCTACATGTATCCATCTAAGAACAATACCCTTCTCAACAGCCCTATTATCAGCATCTCGATCGATGCTACAAGTAATTATGTCTAGGTGCAAGTGTTTACATCAATGCATTCATATAAGCAGCACATGATCAAATGATAAAAAAGCAAACACAATGATTGAGTCTGGGTTGTACTATGTAATTTGCTGGGAGCGGGCATGAAATTGTCAGGCGAGTAGTGAATGTTGCCACAAGCCACTTGGACCTTTGGCGGTGACCCCTGGCATTTTTCCCTTTCTTGAACTGCTCCCTCTATCTTTAATGTTGCGCAATCTCACTTCATTTGGCCGCTGTGCCAACATTGCACGGTCTTTGGCTATTCCTGCAGTATCTCGACCCGTTATTTTCGCACGATACGCCAGCAACGAAGCGATTCGCCATAACCGAGGTTTCCAAGGTGCTGCTGTTGAGCCTGTTGACGATTTGTATGATATTCGCGAAAAGCCGGAATCGCTCTCTTATTTCACTGGCAACTACAAGTACAATGACCTTCTTATCGATCTGGCTGAATTGCATAAGCGCTATGCCGATTGGGAGGGTGATGAGAACGTCGACCAGACCGTTGAAACGTCAGCGTGGAAGTTACGAGAAAAGATGGAACAAATGTTGGCTATTCCCTTGAAAACGTCGCAGTGGCGAAAGATTGTTCATCATCTCAACGCTCTTGCATCTTTACCAAAGCCATTGCCAGAAGCCGTGGAACGTGCCTTGCAACCTTACAAACGATACGATGTCAATGCTACCGGAGCTGGTGGTGAATCCTCCACCGGTGTCAAGACACTCGATGAACTTGGACGTGCTTATGCTGCTGGCAGAAGAAAGGAATCCAGTGCTAGATGCTGGGTGGTGGAAGGTGATGGCCAGATTTTGGTGAACGGTATGCCATTGAACAATTATTTCCAACGACCTGTCGATCGTGATCAGGTGACTCTCCCATTGGAAGCAACACAAAGCACCGAAAAATACAATGTCTGGACCATTGTCAATGGTGGTGGTAGCACAGGTAGGGTGATGCAGATTAGGGATATAGAATGGAGTTGCTCATTCGGATTTCTAGGTCAAGCCGAAGCTATCAAATTAGGTATTGGCCGTGCTCTTTTGATTCACGATCCTGAACTCAAGCCTCTTTTACGTCAAGGTAAAAAAGAAAGGATGATAGGTTTTATATATATAGATCATCGATTAACATGGATATGTAGCTGGTTGTATCACCCGTGATCCAAGAGTTGTTGAACGTAAGAAGGAAGGTCAACGTAAAGCCCGTGCAAGATATACCTGGTAAGTGGAGGATGGTGATACTGGAAATTTGATTGATTCACTCACCTATGAACTATTTTTCTTTTCCAGGGTCAAACGTTAAAGCATTTCTGTCAACCTGTTGTCATATTATCTCTTTCTCCTTGTCTTTATATAGATCAATCCCTGCAAATAAATCCCACATGTCATGTATAAGAATGAAGAAACAGCATAGGATGATACATATGGACATTATGGGCCTAAATCTCGTCTTGTAATGATGGATAGAATGTAGCATTGTGTCGGTGACATGTTTGCATGAACCAGGTCGAGCCGTGTGTGACAAGGGTGGGGATTGGGGGAGATTTGGTTTATCAGCACAGCCGGTAATCTCCGTGGCGGGTTATATCCTTTACTCCTCCTCCTCCTCCTCCTCCTCCTCCTCATGTTTCGTATTGCCCTTAATACAAATCGTACTCGCATTTCCACCACTACCACACCTTTTCTCGTCAAACGTCGACATGCAATCAACCCTTGGTCCGTACACATGAGCACAGCAGCTGTGTCTTCAAAAACCAATGACACTACTCCTACTACTACGACGACAACAACACCTTCCAAGGAGACGGTAGCTGCGCAAACGTCTGCATTTCAAGATCTCCTCGGCTTAACGAGCCCCAGCCCTGATTTGAAAAACACCTTTTATCAGAGACAACTTCCAGAAACGTTGGTTCGATTCTCGTCTAATCAGGGCAAACAGCTCTTTCGGTCAGCTATGGAAGCTGGACATGCTGAGGGATTTTTCCCATTGACTGGCAACTTTACCACGCAATCTGAACCTGCTTATTGTGGTCCTAGTTCATGTAAGTTTCAAGAAATGTGATGTATTTAAGGATGCTTTATTAATGACAATGATAGTGGCTATGGTATTGAATGCATTAGAAGTGGATCCTAAGCAACGATGGAAAGGAAATTGGCGATGGTATTCAGGTAAATAGAAAGGGGGATTATGAACGTGTGTATCGAGTATTCATGTAATGCATTTAGATGAGTTACTGGATTGTTGCTCTTCCAAAGAAGAAATGAAAAAGAACGGCATCACCTTTGACAAGTTTGCATGTCTTGCAAAATGCCATAGCGACGTGGTGGTGAAACGTGGCAACGATTTTACACTGGAAGAATTTGTACGAGATGTGCAAGATGTGACGATGCGTTCTGACAAGTTTATGGTGATTTCATTCTCTCGCAAAACGCTTGGACAAACAGGCGATGGTCATTTTTCACCTATTGGAGCGTATCATCCAGAGTCTGGCATGGTGTTGGTACTTGATACTGCACGATACAAGTATCCAAGTTATTGGTGCCCAGTGGACGTATTGTACGAATCGATGAAGCCAATTGATAAGGAAACGGGTCGACCTCGTGGATACTTTTTGTTGAGCTATGATGCTGAACGACCCCCTGTCAGTTTATGCAAGGTTAAAAATGCAACAGCCAATCAACATAACGAGGAGAATGATAAAAAACGACAAGAGCAGCAACAGCAACAGCAACCACAACAACAGCAGGCTGTGGAGGAAAAGACTGTATCGTCAGCACCAGCATTGAATTGGACCACTTTGGCAAAGAGCTTTTGTAAGCGAATTCCTGAAAACATGTGGCTCGAGAAACCAAGGACAATGCAACATGTGGTGCAACTCGTATTACGCAATGTGCCACCAGAATATACAATGATCCTTGCCAATCAATCGCTTTTGGCAGCTTCAGCAACCATGCCAAATGACGCTCGTTCTTATATCGACACATTACTCCATGACACCACTCAATCCGCTTTATACCCCATTGTCCTCGATGCTCTTTATCCTTCTTCACAAAGACCAGCCGCCACCAACACAGTCGACCAATATGCTGCCTTTGCAACCTTGTTCATGTTAGGCTCTCCACGTATGCTTTATACATCGTTGCCGCGTGATCTTCAAGAGTCTCTCGATACCTATCGTCAAGACAAGTCCATGTCCGATGTTGTAAAACGAGAAGTGGATCGCATAGGTGTCGAAGTGAGCGAGTTGACAAAGACTTTTTGTACTTGTGGCCCAGGATGGAGTAGCACTATTGGCGCTACAACCGGCAACAACGGCAATGTATCAATATTAGACAAAGACTGTAGTTAATAGAGTTTATGAAACACACACACACACACACCCATCCATATATCATCATCATTTTGAGCATATTAAACATACACACACATGCAAGATTCTTTATCGAAAACTGTCGCAGATTATATACAAATGTGGAGTATTTTGAGCGGTGTTAGGGAGAATATGTAACAAGAGGGACACCGCCACCTTTCAATGGTAGTAAACTCAGATTTTTAAAGGAACCTAATCTTCAAACGGGTTTCACGAACGACCACTTGATCCGGCCACCGTTCAACCAGCATTTCTAACCAACGACGACGTGTAGAATCCGGTAATGATTGAACCCAAGATTCCACTTGGGTATGGCGTTGAATAGCAGCCCATCGAACGAGAATTTTATCCTTGAGTACCATTCTTTTTGTGCTGGTGGAGGTGGAACTTGTTGTGGATGCTGCATCATCCAAGTCAGGGACTTGATTGAGAAAGAGCATGACTTGGGTTTGATCACTCGTTTTTCCTGCACTGGGCCGCACAAAATATCTTTCTTGGGATGCGAGGGATGACCCACTACTGCCACCGATGAAGCTGGATCGAGTGGAACTTGCACTACTATTGGGCGATAACTTGGCATTGCTCGTAAGGAACTTGAAGACGATAATATGGTCCTCAGGTAACGCATTATGGAGTGTGAAAAAAAGAGTTTGGCCCCGGTGCCAAGGTGACGTAAAGCACAAGCGACGACTTTTTGTTATCTTTGGTGGTGATAATGGCGATGGTTGTTGTTTTGACGACATGAAAACATTGTCGTCAACAATAGTGGCGCTTTTAGTGTCGTTGTGGTGGTGCATGACAATTTCAAGATAAGGCGGAGAAGGTGGTGGAGGAGGAGGCACGTTTCGGAAGCGTGGTACCGGGCTTGGGTCACGAAATGTCACCCGCTCAACACATTGTCGTCGTTTTTTCTTGACAAGAATTCCTTTCGGTGGTGTCTCTAGCAATGACGAGGAGGAGGATCTCAGATATGTTGCTCCAGTAGAGTACTCGGCTGTTGCATTATTATTCTCACTTGACAACTGTGGTTTCAACGTTGACGATGACGACGTGGTGCCTGTTAATGTAGTGGTAATTGAATCATTATCCTGTTGACGCTCTTGTTTCGATCCTTGTGTTGTGGTAGGTCGCATCCAACTCTTGAGACTCTTCCATAATGTTTGCTTGAAGGCCGAAGGTGCAGCTGTTGATGCGACAGCAATAGCTCCTAGTGAAAGAAAGGATCGGCCACTCTTGGCACTTGTTTCACTTTTCGAGCTATATACGGAGGCTGCATATGCCATCGCTTAAAATGTGAAAGAGGAAAAGAAAGAAGAAAAGAGAGACAAATGTTGGGGTAACCTATTAAAAAAAGGTGTGGTAGATGCACACAATACACATACACCGCCACTTTAAAGAAGAAAAAAGCGGGTTTTGCAGTTGTGTGTGTGTTTATTGTTTGGAAAAAGCAAAAAAAGGGACATGGTTTGGGGGGGGGGGTAAAAGTGCAAGGCGGATGTAAATGGGGGGGGGGGGTAATTGGAAACAGGAAATGATTACTTAGTCTGATGATAAAAGTGATGACGATATAATGGATCAAGATGGAAGTTGTCTGTTACAGAGTCCTTCCAAGGTAGGTTGAGTGACCATCCGAGCATTGGGGTCATAGAGCATGGTATACGTCAGGATCCACTGCAACCTGTGTATCATCCTATTCCATTTCCAAGTCAGTCGTTTTGTTTGTATACAAGCATGTGGTCCATCCTATCCCCTCCACTTTTCCTCTCTTTTTGTTCTTTCTCACACATTCACACGCACTTACCGTGATCGTAGTTGCCACCAACGCAAAGTAGTACTATTACTTTCTGCTGCTCCAAGTGCACGGAAGCCTCCCCAGAAACCAAGTCCATACATGTTGCCATGGCGTTGACCATACATTTGCACCCACTGACCCAGTCGTTGTCGTTGGGCTGCCAAAATGGGCGTGTGAAGTGCCTGTGCTACTCGTTCGGTGTAAATGGGTAATAACAGGTACTCTTTGATGGAAAAGGGTCGATGGGACGGCATTGTCAAAGGAGAAAGGCGTAAATGAACAATAAAAGTGGCAGGAATGGCAACCAACCAGTGGTAGCCGAGACCGCGTAAAGCTGTAATGCGCATTGTATGAGTGAAAATGTTTCAAGTACACGTTACATTTATATCAACTTACATGTGAATGTATCAAGCATACTGATCCTGCCAGTATGTTTCTTGTCAAAATAGGCCACTCTTTGGCTCATGGCATCATTGTCTTGTCGTTCACTTTGCTTGCATGAGGTCTCATGATCCGTGTGTGTCATAGTTTTGCTGCAACTGTTGGTGTCTTTATGCTCATTGTTGCTTTCAGCTGATGATATCTCCTCTTTGTTGTCAGTGGTATCAAGGGCTTGGTAATCTTGCTTAACAATAACGGTAGCAGCAGCATCTGTGGATGATGGTTCTTGTGTTACTAGCAAGGGCTGGTGCTCTTCTTGATCCGGTTTGACAGCAGCAGTAGCAGGATCAGTGTATTCCATCTTTGAGCTTTCAGACACTTGATCACCCATAATAGGCTCCTCTTCTTGGGTCTCCTTTATCGGCGTTTCTTCCTCATCCACTGATGCCAAGGGCAACGAAGATGGTTGCTTTTCTTCAGGAGCGGTAGTAGATGCCTTTTGATCTTGGGAAAGCTGCCCCTGTGTCATGGCAAGCTCCTCTTTCTGTGTGGTCAAAGCGTCATTTTCAGCTATGGATGATGTTCCTTTCTCAACAGGATGTTGGTGCTGCTCCACTTGAACATGGCTTGATGTATCTTCAGAAATCTCACATAAAGCATCATTACTGCTGCTAATCACATATGGTTCTTGCCCCTGGGTCTGTGCGGGTTTTGTTGACGCTGATTGGATTTTCTCCTCCTGGATGGTGGTCAAGGCTTCTTGTTTTTGGTGTGGTTTCTTCTCCTCCTCCTCCTGTTGTGCTACTGGTTCCTGAATAGCTTTTTCCAAAGCTGTATTCTCCTTGTTAACTTGCTCCTCCTCTTGGTGATTCTCCTTGATATCGATCACCTGTTGCTCGTTTTCTTTGGTGTGGGGTACGGTCATTGTTGATTCATCCTCAGAATCATCAGCAATTGCTGCATCCTTGGTTTCAACGTTGGTCACTGCTGGTGAAGATGGCTGTTCCTGCTGCTGGTGAGCATTGTTGGTTGTCAATTCAGTCGATCCTGATGGTGTGGAGTCTGAAGGCGAGACAATGATTTGTGGTTGTTTATAAGACGCATGGTCATTCTTTCTTAATGAAAGCTCATCAACAACAGCATCATCTACCCTCCTATCAATACTGTAGCAGCTGTTGGGTGGAGAGGTGGTGGTGGTGGTGGTGGCACTCGTGGGAGATACTGGGGGAGTCAATTCGGCAATAGATGCTGTTATTGGTTTGCGTGATTGTTTGGTATCGGAAACGCCATATTCTTCCGCCGCTGTTGGAGTGGGCTGCCGGTCAACGTGGTTGCTTTGTCCATGTTCTATTTGTATAACATGCCGATCAGCATTCATGGTCACACACAACTCCTCTTTTTTACCCCAAGGGGAGGTAACAAAAAGAATTACCTTGTTGCTCAGCTGCTGTTGTCTTTTCATCGTTGCTGAATTTGCTGTCCTTCGTATTGTGTGAAGGCGTGTCATCATTATCATCATGATCATGTAAGCTGTCATGGCCTCCTGATGATGTTGATATGGTTGTTGTTGTGCGAAAACTACTCGTACTGGTCATGTTGGCGACATCCAATGAAGAAAGATTATCATTAAGGGTATCAACATCATGCTCATCGCGATGATGACGTCCCATGCGCTAATATCAATAGGTTGATTAGAGTCCATATCATTGTTTGTATACTTGGATTGTGATGTGGCAAGTGAGGAGAAGAACTAGGGGAGCAGCAAGTTGAAGCAAGGGGATGTGGTGTGTGTGTGAGCAAACACCACATGAGTACGGATAGCTTACCTTGAAGAAGCGGCGTACTTTTTTTGCACGCTTACTCAATCCTCTTTTCAGGGAGCGTGAATGGTGGTCTTTTTCATTTTCATCCACTGACATGGCTGGCTCGGATGAAGACACTGTCGTGTAAGATGACTTTTTTCGTTCCGACAGGGACGTCCTTGATGAATTACTGGGCGGTGGGACAGAAAAAAAGGGCATAATTGATATTGTTTATGTATCCCGCACGTAAAAGATCGAAAATAAAGAGGGAGAGAAGGCAAGATACAAGAGAAAGAGGAAGGAAAATAGGGAAAAGAAAGGGTGGAAAAACAGAAAGATAGGTTCAACGGCATAAGAAAAAGAACAGCATATATCGACCTCTCATCGAATGATGTCATTGGACCAACTTTAACCCGCGTCCTTGTTCAGCGAATCAAAGCGATCGGGGGATCAAGTGCAAAAGGGAAAAAAAGGAAACAAGTTAAATCCACGCAGTGGCGTGAGTAGAGAGAGTGAACCAACCCAAAAGAGCGTAAGGGCCGTTCGCATTGCTCATGTGGGCAATCTATATTTTATAAACTAGTGGGTGTAAATAGTCGACGGCATGCTGCAGTGTAATGTCTCACGCACAAAACACAACATTTGTGTGCATGACACCCCTTGCATAGATAACAGTCATCACCCCGCTTGTCCACACAAGGTAAGCATGGCGTGATCAAAGAGCGTATAGCGTGCATATGGAGAAAAGAAAATGGGCACGGGCCATGTTTTAGAATACAGCTTCTTTAACATTGGCCAGATCCCTTGTGCTACTTGTACGATGATCAATGGAGCTATTTAACAATAGGCATGCGGCGTATGTAACAACATTATTATGTGTTCATATTTGTAATAGCTACCATGGCATGAGCTTATACGACTTTTTATTATTGTCAAATATGTATCCGTCGCTAGAACGGAGATCTAGATTACTTTGACGCCCACGTTGTACAAGTTTGACTTGTGGTGCTGGATGTGGGCCGATGCCGAGGTGTACAGATTACCCACGCCACTTTTGGGTTAATACGGTTGATCCATATGGGTCCCAATTAACCGATCCATTGTTTCAATCGTCCAAAATAGGGCATTCACCAATAACAGCATTCCAGAAACCAGCCAATTGATTCACATCTTATCCATATGAGCTGACAGCATGATCTTCCATATATTAAGTTAAACCCATTTTTCATTCAATCAAACTCAAATAATAGTCTACGGTAGCGTGGATGTCTATCAAGCGAATGGATGGGAACAGTATAAATTGAATAAGGTAAGGGTGCATCACATAGAGGCAACAGGGATAATGGTGTCATTGTATTCTTGGTTGCTACCGTCATAAACATCGTTCATCCATGATTCAAAATACGTTGCTGCATGCATTGACTCGAGTACTCCAATATATCGTCCAGTGCTGTAGAACACCTTGTTTTCCAATTCATCATCATCCTCAGCCGTATCCACGTGATATGATACATCCTTCCTGCTGACAACGCGACAAGTAACCAAAGCAACATTCCAGAATTCCCCATCGCCGCACTTGATTGCATCCGTCCACCATATCCAATACGCTGGTTGAAGAAGAGCCAAGGGACCGCTGCTGATATGCTTCCTTTCCTATCCGATTGCTGATATATGTCTTTCTTGATTAGTTTCCATCATAGAGCGATGTAATTGAAAGCTGATTAGGACATCATCCATTATAATCCATGTATCAAAGCAATAATGACGCATCTTCTATACAATGGCTATCCGCTGTTCATGCCAAAATATGCTGCAGCGAAGAATGCTGTTCGATACAATGAAATAAAGGCCTTCATAAGAGAAGCAGCTGCTGTCGCGTTTGGTCGTGGCAGAGGAGCGTACACGATGGCGTGTGTTGTTAGTATAATGACGAGGCTGTGTATGTTGGTTGGAGGCCTTGGAATAAAGACCTCGCTAATGGCAACTGCTGTTACGATTGGTTGAGGCAGAAGAGTGTGCAAGAGAACGCGTGTGTTGTAGTGGGGTGACTCGAAGGCTGTGTGCACTCCATGAACTTGCCAATCAGTCAAAGGCAATCGGATCAAGACAGTTGTAGGATTGACATAATGGGATGAAGCAGGACAATCGTTCGCAGGTTATGGTTGTAGTTAAATGGGGCACCAGTTGAGAATGGGAAGAAGTGGGAAATAAAGTATGAGTGGAAGAAGTGGAAATTAAATAGGTCAGGCACTGTCCCACAGATCCATGCACACTGTAAATTGATCCATGACCTTGATTGCCTCTCTCGAACCTCAAACTTGCACACAAGATGCTCTTGGTCATGCTGATCAACTTTGTATTAATAAAGAACACACATTTCATTTGAAGATTTTGAATGGGAGGCTATAATGTGGGGTTTACTATGGATGGTCGGAAATGGGGTACGCGCCGGATTTATTGAAATGTCATTTAGTATGTATTACTTTGGGATTGCCCACTTTGAACTTGAAACTTGGTCAGAAGGTTCGCTGAGACATACTGATCAACTCCATTCATTTAAAAATCGCAGGCTTCATTATAAATGTTTTGGATGTGGGGCGGCCCAAATGTAGGGCAAAAGTAGGTTGGGCGCTCCCTGAGCCTGAGATTGGCTATCTCGAGCCTGAAACTCTCATGCAAGGTACTTTCGACAACGGCGAGCAATTTCGTTCTCATAAAGATGCCACACTTCATTATGAAGATTTTGAATGGCAGCGCCCAAATGAATGGGCGGAAACATACATAAGATGTACGGACCGCGCCCGCCGATACTGGTCATCTCGAATATGAAACTTGGTCAGAAGGTCCTCTCGGCCATGCTGATCAACTTTGTTCTCATAAAGACGCCACACTTCATCATGACAACTTGTAGAAACAGGTACCTTTATGTTTATACATATGCTTTAAGCGTGATGCTATATGGAAATTGGTGTTTGTCCATTGTGAAGTATCATGCAAATGAGCTGTATTACACAAACACGTCCCTCTGCATCTTTGGCTCTATTAGGCTCTAGCTGCTTGACAATGAACCAGGATCACTTTACATATAGCATCACGCTTACAGCATATGTAAAACACAAAGGCTCCTGTATCTCTAAACTTTACAATGAAACGTGGGCTCTTTAATAGAACAGAGTTGCTCGTCGGGGTCAGGCGCACCTTGGGTGCAAGTTTCACGATCGTCGTGGCCAATCTCACATTCACTCAATGTCACCACCAGCCTCAGTCGAAAAATCAGGTCGACCTCGAGAATTTTTTTTCGACGAGGCTGGTGGTGACATTGGGTGAATGTGAGATTGGCCACGACGATCGTGAAACTTGCACCCAAGGTGCGCCTGACCCCGACGAGCAACTCTGTTCTATTAAAGAGCCCACGTTTCATTGTAAAGTTTAGAGATACAGGAGCCTTTGTGTTTTACATATGCTGTAAGCGTGATGCTATATGTAAAGTGATCCTGGTTCATTGTCAAGCAGCTAGAGCCTAATAGAGCCGAAGATGCAGAGGGACGTGTTTGTGTAATACAGCTCATTTGCATGATACTTCACAATGGACAAACACCACTTTCCATATAGCATCACGCTTAAAGCATATGTAAAAACATAAAGGTACCTGTTTCTACAAGTTGTCATGATGAAGTGTGGAGTCTTTATGAGAACAAAGTTGATCAGCATGGCCGAGAGGACCTTCCGACAAAGTTTCATATACGAGATCACCAATATCGGCGGGCGCGGTCCGTACATCTTATGTATGTTTCCCTCCATACATCCGGGCGCTGCCAACCCAAACCTCATAATGAAGTGTGGCATCTTTATGAGAACGAAATTGCCTCGCCGTGGTCGAAAGTACCTTGCATGAAAGTTTCAGGCTCGAGATAGCCAATCTCAGGCTCAGGGAGCGCCCAACCTACTTTTGCCCTACATTTGGGCCGCCCCACATCCAAAACATTTATAATGAAGCCTGCGATTTTTAAATGAATGGAGTTGATCAGCATGTCTCAGCGAACCTTCTGACCAAGTTTCAAGTTCAAAGTGGGCAATCCCAAGGTAATACATACTAAATGACATTTCAATAAATCCGGCGCGTACCCAATTTCCGACCATCATAGTAAACCCCACATTATACTCTCCCATTCAAAATCTTTGAATGAAGTGTGAGTTCTTTATTGAAGACAAAGTTGATCAGCATGTCCAAGAGTACCTTGTGTGCAAGTTTGAGGTTCGATATGGGCAATCTCAATATCATGGATCAACTACAGTGTGCCTGAATTTGTAGGACAGTGCCTGACCAGTTTAATTTCTCACCTCTTCCACTCCCACCATCTTGTCTTTTCTCCCATTCCCAATTGTTGCCCCATTCAACTACAACTACCACCTTCGAACGATTGTCCTGCTTCAACTCATCAATGTCGATCCTACAACTGCCTTGATCTGAATGTCTTTGACTGGAGGCCAAGTCCATGGCGGGTACACACCACCGCTACAACACACGAGTTTCTGACACAACACACTCTTGCACATTCCTCTGCCACATTCAAGTGTGCGGTGCTCATTCCTGCAGCTGCTATTAGCGATCTCTCTCAATTGTCTCAAGCTACTTGCAGTCACTTGCTTTACAGCCTTTTTCACGTGAACAGCAGATAGTCGTCAAATAGAAGCAGTTTTATTTGCGTGTAGCAACTTGATTCAATACATACATGTTCTAATGGATGATGCCATATCAACTTTCAAATGCACCACATCTCAAGCAATCTTAAGCTGGATGGGACAGGGGGGGGTTCTTTCTATCAACAGGTTGGATGTGGAACGGTAGTGGTGGAGGGGTACAATCAGTGCAGTGGATGAGAATGGCAGTGAGTACTTGGCAGAAACGATGGATTATATCACGTGGCTATGGGTGGGGATGATGGTGGATGGGATGAGAGTTGACAAAAGGTGTTGTACAGTTATGGATAGTTTTGGGATACTCGAGTGAATGCACCCAGCAGCTATGTATTTGCAATTATGGATGAAGGACGTTTATGACAGCAACAACCAGATATACAATCCCTATGTGATTCACCCATACCCTGACCATCCATCTCGATAGTTTATGTATCAGGGGTCCCAAGGAATAAATTGGCTTTTTCCGAGCTTCTATATTTTGAATGCAATGCGCAGTTCGTAGAAAACAGTAGGATTACAAATTATTACTAGAAAAGGCAACAAATAAAGGATTGACGTGGATGTCATGTGGCTGGGTGCACCTGTTGGAAAAAGTATACCCTGACGGTATCCAGCGGAAAGGCGTCAGCATTCGTCAGCATGTGTACTTCTGACACTGAAATAGCACCTAGTTGTGGAAGCACTTTTACTCATATGCAGTTACACATTACCATCTGGTTGGTCCTGTTCATCTTGCTTACCATATTTTACGCCGCCACAAATGCATTGATCTGCTGTATCCATGCAACATGTGCGACGCTCTTCAAATCTAGATATGACTGCGTACTACCTCTCCCTAAATATGCAGTCGGCCACCAAGCGGAAAATTTAAGTAGGTATACCACGAACCCTGGTAACGGATATCTGATCGGGGAGACTTTGCCGATTCACGCTTGTATAAAACTTTAGAGCGTTGGATCATTTGTTTCTTTGTAGTGGATCACTTTTGACAATGACTTTGACAGCAGCTAGCAGTGATAACAGCTCAATAATAGAAAGACAAACATCCAATGGATCATCGAGCATTGAAACCCACGGTACCGCGGTGTGTGCTTACCAGGAACAGATCACCACATCATCACAGGCACCTACCAACAAGCATTCAAAGAATAATACGACGCTCATAGAAAAAACTAAGCAATCATTACCGACACTGTTATCATCATCATCACCATGGATGAACAAGGTCCAGCGTGGATTTGTATACATTGGATTGTTTATGGGCATATTCGCCATCATTGTCCAATCCTCGATTGTGGCCCCGGCCATGTCAAAGATCGCTACAGAGATGCATGATATTGGAAATCAAACATGGGTAGCTGTAGCTTATTTCTTAGGATTGAATTGCGCACAGGCAATAGCTGGAAAGGTAAGGTAAACAACCACACTGCATGCCACACATGATGGAAACTGAAGATCATCATGATATGTAGTTTGTGGATATTTTCGGTCGTAAACCCATCATGCTGTTTGGCCAGTCATTTTTCAGCATTGGATCTTTGATTTGTGCACTGGCTCCCACCATGAATGGTTTGATTGCTGGTCGAGCCATTAGTGGCTTTGGTGGTGGTTCAGTCATCTCGCTTGCCTTTGTCATTGCAGCCGATATTACACCCTTGGAACATCGACCACGTATCAACTCTGCTCTTAGGTATGTATGTAAAGTAATCTTGTAAGAAAGAGTTTCCATTGACAACATAATGATACTACGCATAGCATGGTTTATGGACTTGCAGCCATGACAGGTCCGCTAATGGGTAATACGTACACATTATTATTGTCATGCTTTCTATATGTACTAAAATAGAGGTTCATAGGCGGTGCATTTGTTGATCAAGTGACTTATCGTTGGGTAAGTCGAAATGATTCAGCGAATGATCATCGACACCTCTTCTCACAAAGGATCTAGGATTTCTGGTTAAACTTGATTCTTGGATGTACCTCGTTAATTATCATGGCCGTTTTCTTCAAAGAGTCAAATACTACGCTGACCCGAGACGAGCCACTGTTGGCCAAGATCAAACGTATCGATGGACTTGGTGTCATTCTTAGTGCTGGTACAATTACCTGTATCCTATGTGCGCTCAACTGGGGTCCCATGGTAAGAAAAAGAGTGATAGTACCGCAATGACATTAGATTAAATACAGATCCACACTAGCACGGTTGGGGAGATGGTCACACCATTGGTGCTTTTGTTGCTACCGGCGTATCACTTTTAGCGTTAATCATTGTTGAAATGAAGGTGGCTAAGGAACCAGTAAGTTCTATTCCTTCATATCGTTGCACTCCTTTGAAATTGCTCTGACGTTGTTGCGTTCTGCTCTAGATCTTCCCACCCCAGCTATTGAAGAATCCAAAAGTATCTATGCTCTACCTCTACATGTGGTGTCTAGGATTCGGCTTTGTAGGGATCATGTTTTTTGGCCCGATCACATATCAATCCGTTTTTGGCAGTGACAGCACAATGTCTAGCGTGAGACTCATTCCGTACTTTGGTAAGAGGGATGAATATGTAGTATGCCACAATCATAGAAAACTAACAAGATAACATGATCTACTGCTAGGGGCCCTTATTATCGGAGCCTTGACTTGCGGCCAATTATTGCAATGGTTTCCTTATCCAAAGGTGTATATGATCATCGCTGGCACCTTCGTGACTCTTGGGTTTAGTCTTTTCCAGCTGACAAACGAAAATTCAAATTGGGGACATCAAGCATGTTTCTTCATATTATCAGGTACGTGCAACCGAGCAATGTATGCATAAAAATACCCTCTAAACATTGTTACATACAGGATTTGGATTCGGGTTTTCTCAACAAAATGTAATCTTGACAGTTCAAAGTATCGCAGGGAAACAGTACTTGGCTATAGCTACAGCATTAGTAAGTCGAATACAGCGTCAACTACGGTAGCCAAGGTTTTAAGCATTGTATAATAGGTCAATTTCTTTTTGCTTCTTGCATCGCCAATGGGACTTGCAAGTATGTATACGTGTGATTCAATAGCAGGATGATTATTAATAATACACGCATGCTACTATTAGTTTATGAAGCTGTGTTTACTGCTTTCCGCTATGCACAATTTGAAGGATTGCCCTCCGATGTACTTGAAGTAGCTCAAGAGTACAATGCACTTGAAAACTATCTGTACATCCGAAATGTGCCAGCTGAATACCAACCACCCCTTGTTCATGCGTATATGCAAGCAGTGCGCAATGTCGTAAGTCACTTTGTCATCAAATCCAGCCTTCAACTCATTGGTAGTATGTAGTTCATTTTCCCTGCAGTCGCTGGTGGTATTATTCTTATCGTTGCGCTCATTTCACCCAACGTACGACTTGGTGGTCCTCCTCCCACAACAACAGCAAAAGGCATCAAGAAGGATATAGAGGCATCTCAATTTGGCGACAAAAAGTAGCTACATTCGATACTATAACGATACCTGAACAATTCAATAAAATGATATTTATTGTATTACAAAAGCTATATTAAAGGAGCTATGGAAGGGCAATTACAAAGAACTAAACCTAGTATCATATCATAAAAAGCACGTGATGCTGTGCCTAAATGTCAGGTTGAAATCTCAATCTGGATCAACTCATCCTTCTCTTTTCCATGCATCACCAACCAACATATCATGAAGACACACAAGAGCAATCCAAAAAGCGACGTCGACTGAATGAGTCACCACCTCCACCAACAACGATTGACATCCAATGTCTGTTTTGCGACATAGCGATCGAGCGCAGCAACAGGGAGGAATTCTTGGAGCACATGGAGCATTGCCTGATTCAATTGACAGAGGCAAACCAGATCCGCCGCAACAAGCATCGATCAGGAGCATTCAGTAAAATGACGACGTGTCCTGCATGTAACGAAGATAGCCCGTTTGATTTCAAGAGTATGAGGGATAAGGCACGGCACCTTAAGCAATGTCTCGTTTCCAATGGCACCACACTTTCTAACGTGATGGAAGCACGTGACATCGGCAATGCACCTATTGATCTATCATCTCCATCACCACGACCTATTCACCAAGGCAACAACAATATCGATCTCACAATCATCGATGACGACGATGACACCTTTTCATCACAACCACCATTCGAAGACTTTCAAGTGGCAAACAACAAGAGAAGAGATAGCTTATTATCAGACGAATCACCACCATCATATACCCATGCTGATGGTGTTATTGACAACATTGATCTTACGGTGCTGGATGATTCTCCTCCTCCTCTCCACGTGGATGCCTGGTCACAGAAACAAGGGTCGGTTAACGGCGATATGATCGAAGCAGCAGAAGCAAATGACAACAACAACAACCCCGTATTATCTCCCTCTCCAGATTCTCAGCGATTGGATGATGATGATGATATTTATGAGAGCAGTGATCAGCAGCAATATTCGCCTATGGAAGATGAATGTTTGGCTCTACTATTATTGGATCGGCTATGTCTTGAACAACAATTTACACCATCACCTTTCTTCACACAGCTCAAATCATGTGCAACTGGTATATCCAACAGCGTGGAAGCACGTAGACGAAGTCTAGATACATTTGAAAAAGTATTCTTCAATCAGCAACTCAATCTTCTTGAGTTATCCACCAAGGATCACTCGACCTTGATGCACGATACCCACCACTGCTTAAGCCAAACACAGGCACAGTTTCTTTGCAATGTCATCAAGGAAATGCAAGCAAGTACAATCATCATCAAGGTGCACATTTATCCAATGTTGTCTAATCAACTACTATCTTCTCTTTCACTAGACACCTGAATGCACTGCTGGGATCACTTGGGTGTATGACGATTATTGTCTTGATGGAAATACTCTTATGGCAATTGAACGATTGACTGAATTGGATTGCAGATTGGCGCGAGTTTTATGTTTGTTGGATATTGCAAGCCATCATCCCATGTTTGCTCACAAGAGTAATATGCATCAACGTGTAAGTGAGAGTTTTACTCTTCTGAATTACATTTAGCTTACCATGATTTCTAAAGGGTATCCAAAGCCGTGAGACACAACGCTCTTCTGTGGATGGTGACGATGATGATGGCCATTCAGTCGTTGCTGTCGATCTCACTGGGAACTCGGACCATTCACTCGATGAAATTATACTATCGTCTTCATCCGACATTGTGGAACTGGATTTTGATGATGATGATGAAGCAAGCATTCAAAGCCATTCGGACGTTGCGAAATCACAGCAAGTGGGAGACCAATCGGATGCCAATGTGGTTGAAAACCATAGCAGCGACACTTCAATATCCAAGCAACAAGCAAATGATCAGAATGAGGATTCATGCTGCATTGGATTTAATACTCCGCCGAATGCTCATGCCAAAGACAAGCATCTCCATGATAATGAAGGGGATGAGGATACGGATTTTCAATGTGACAATCTCACAAACAGAGAATTGAATGTAAGTATCATATTGGGATCCTACATCAAGATCTGATGCTTTTGAAAAAAGTTCTTTGCAGATGCATATGGCCTTGAAAGTGGGATGCGGAAGCAAACGATCGCATTGTTGAATCGAATATGGAAAGAACGTGCGCATCAAGAGAACAGCCACAATGACGGTGACGAGCCAAGATCTGTGGATGGATAATCCAAGACAGTGGAGTTGATACGGCATTTAAAATCTCGACAAGATATCTGGAACAAGATACTGCGGTATGAGGTAAGTTCAGGTTAGATACAACTTTGATCCAATCATAATCTGACGTCTGCTGTGTCAATAACAGTGCGTGGACCTGGAGAATTACGATGGCAGCGGTGAAGACTTTACTTGCGATCAAATACGAAAGGAGCTAGATTACCATGTACGTAATTATTAACATTATGTTTATTGTATTATAGTCACTAATAATGGCCAATGCTATAGGGATTCTTGAAAAAGTCTAAATAAACGATAGCTGAAACATCACGCAGCACTGGCATTGTCGGGCTATGTAAGCTTGGCTGGCTGGCTTTTGATAATCTCACACTCAGTTTCGTTCCCTTAAAGTTGCTGCGCTATTCTCTTTCTTTCTTGAACAAACCATGGACGTAAGTTATAGTTGGATCCATCGCCTTGAGAATCTTGTGAGCTGAATTGTGTTTATTAGATTGAGCCACACGAGGAGACAGCTAAAAAGGACGTGTCAGCACCCGATCTTGGAGACAATGGGAATAAATCACCTACACGTCGCAACAGGTCGAGTCGTCGAAAGTCGTCCTCCACCACTATGGATGATTCAACGCACAAAGATACACCATCAAAAGCACAAGGATCTCGTAACAGCACAACACGACACAAATCCAAAAAGTCTGCAACAGCGACCAAGTCAAAGCAAAAGGATGACACCGAGAATGCTGCATTAAACGCCAGTACAACGGGTGATGTGGACGACACTGAAGACAAAAAGAAACGCAGCAACCAAAAGAAGGAAAAGGTCGACAAACAACCACAACCAAAACCATCATCTTCATCATCAGCAGCAGCAGTGGTAGTAGACGCGTCCAATAATCAACCATCAGAGCCTGTCAGCCAAAAGGACACGACAAAGAAGAAGCATCGGAAACGCCGCTCAAGCAAGAAAGATAAAGATGATCACCAGGCAACTACGAATGAACCAGAAAGCACATTATCAAATGATTCGTCACATGCGCAACCACAGCAACCATCCTCCACAGCAACAGCAGAGCCTGCAAAGACACGACAGCGAAAAAAGAAAAAGAAAAGCAAAGAAGCAGGATCAGCAGACGCGTCAAAACAACAAGAGGATTCGACCTTGTCACCATCCAACGATTCATCATCACATGTAAAGCAGCAACCAGCATCCTCCGCGACAAAATCAACAAAGACTCAAAAGAAGAAAACCAACAAGGAAACAGCAGCAGCAGCAGCAGCAGCACCTGACGCGTCCAAGCAGCCTGAGGATTCGACTCCGTTATCAAAGCCCAAAGAAAAGGAATCAGCGGGTGACAGCAGTAATCGCAAAAAGACTCGAGACAAGCGCACCAAAAAGCCGGATACCCGATCATCACAACAAAAGTTCAGTCCTTCATTTGTCGGTGGTAGCCGTCGTCGTCTTGCAAATGGAGTGGAAGTCACCGTATATCCCCGTGGCAATGGTGCATGGAGACAACCAAAGCCAGTCTTGGATACGCCTGTTTTCATATCCAGTAGCGTGGAGGAATTGGATATCCATTTTGCCAATGATGTTCCTCCTACCAAAGCCCCTCCAAAGATGCGTTCAGATACTCAGCATGATCGTGTATTAAGCGAGGTGACCATTCGATTGCCCAAAAAGAGCGATAAATCGTCATCAGCCAGTAAGTTGGATCTCATTTTTCATGATGACAACATGAACTAATATTGATCTACATAATAGATGCCACTTCCCCTCCCGCTTATTGTCATCCAGATGATCGTAATCCACGCAAGAAACGACTTATGTTTAACGCCTATCCCAGTCCTGAATCGATGCAAGAAGAAATCCAAAAAGGCACCTTGATCCGTGGTATTATACGTATCAGCAAAGCACATACATCAGAGGCCTATGTTGTTCCAGACACGCTTGATCATGATATTTTCATTCTTGGACGTCGACAACGCAACAGAGCTTTGGAAGGAGATGTTGTGGCAGTGCGTTTATTGGATGTGGATAAGATATGGGAACGCAAAAAGGAAGAGGTCAGAAAGAAAAAGGAAGAAACAGCCAAAGAGAAAGCAGCAGCAGCAGCAGCGAATGGCAAGGGCGCCAAGGAAGATGCATTATCCGAGAATGATGATGATGACGACGAAGAAGAAGAACAGACCCATGATGAAGAAGAAGAGGAGGAGGAGGAGTATGATGAGGATAAGAATAAGCCAAAGTACTGTGGTGAAGTGGTTGGCATATTGGATCGTGCTCCTCATGACGCCATTGCTGGGTAAGTCCACCCTATTTAAGTTGGGATATATCTAACTTGTGATATTATTAGTATCCTCAAAGTGGAACGTCCCAACGCCAATGCACCCAAGGTGAATGAGGATGACAAGACAAAGGAACCACCTCGACTCGTTTGGTTCAAGCCAACTGATAAGCGTGTACCTCTCATTGCGATCCCTTTTTCATCCGCGCCTGAAGATCTATTGGAAAAAGAGGAGCAGTATACTAGCATGATTATGACGGTAAGATGGGTATATATACATTTGTTTTTGATATGGGTCAACTCATAGTTTGTCCTTAGGCCAGGATTGTAAAATGGCCCATTGATGCCGTTCATCCATTTGGAAATATCGTTAGCACCTTGGGAATGGTTGGCAGTATCGACACAGAAGCCAAAGCTATTCTCGCTGATTGTGGCGTCAAGGATCGTCAGTTTACCAATGCGGTTGTAAGAAGCTTGCCAAAAACACCTTGGAAGATACCCAATAAGGAATACAAGATTAGGCGAGATTTAAGATCTGAACGTATCTTTACGATTGATCCTGCAACGGCCAAAGGTATTGATCAATTGAGTAAAGGACAAGGATTGGCTTATTAATGTAATCGTACTTTAGATTTGGATGATGCTGTACATGTCAAGGAGTTGGATGATGGCAATTTTGAGGTTGGCGTCCATATTGCCGACGTATCATTTTTTGTCAGGGAGCGTACTGCACTCGATGGAGAAGCCCGTGAACGCGGAACAAGTACCTATCTCGTGGATAGAGTCATTCCTATGCTTCCATCCTTGCTTTGTGAAGAACTTTGCAGCTTGAATCCGGGAATTGAAAGGTAACGTATCATGCATGCAGGGGATGGTGGCAACCAAGAGGCTTATGGATTATGTGTTGCCAATAGGTTGGCTTTCTCAGTTATATGGAAAATGGATTCGACTGGTGTTATTCTTGATACTTGGTTTGGAAGAACTATCATCAAGTAAGTGAATTGGGATGCCATGTTCATACGTCAACAAGCCTAATCTTTATCATCAGGTCATGTGCCAAATTAGCCTATGATGATGCTCAGTGTGTGATCGAGGGCAAGTCACTTCCCGAAACAGCCAATGTGCATGAGCACCCACGTAAAGGCGTAGAGCAATCTATTCTCAACCTATACTCGTTGTCACAGCATATGCGTAAACGACGATTTGAAAGCGGTGCTTTATCCATGAACTCGGTGCGCCTTTCATTCAAGCTTAATGAACAAGGGGAGCCAGAGGACGTGTGGGTATACGAGCTTAAGGAATCGAATCGACTTATCGAAGAATTCATGCTTCGTGCCAACATGAGTGTCGCCGAAAAGATTTGCAGTCAGTTCCCCAACGAAGCACTTTTGCGACGCCATGCACCACCTATTGAACGAAGATTGGTACGTGGTCTCTACTAATACAGTGAATGGATCAATATTCTAAACCTATGTGTATGTGTTTTATAGGATGAGTTTCTCAAGCATTCAGAGAATCTGGGATACAAGCTCGATGGTAGCAGTGCTGGCAACTTGCAAGCATCATTTAATGCCATTGAATCTCAAGAGGTCAAGGATGTTTTGATCACGTTGGCCATCAAACCTATGCAGCGAGCCAAATACTTTTGTACTGGTGCCATGGATATTTCAAAATACAACCATTACGCCCTCAATGTGCCTTTGTACACCCATTTTACGTCGCCTATCCGTCGTTATGCTGATGTCATTGTGCATCGTCAATTGAATGCAGCATTGAAGAATGCAGGTGAGTCAATGCAATATCTAATAACTTTGGGAAGGAATATCTAATTTTTTCTTTTCAGATTCTTCTGGATATGATGACCAAGAGGCTCAACAGATAGCTCTAGAATGCAACCGGAATCGTGATGCAGCCAAGAACGCCCAAGACATGAGCTCACAATTGTACCTGGCCCATTATCTGCACAGATTGCAAAAATCCAAGGGCGCTATTATCAGATCAGCTGTGGTTGTTCAAGTATATAGCGAAGCTGTCGATATTATTGTACCAGAATACGGGATTGAGAAACGCATTCATGTGGATTCATTGCCTGTTCATCAACACAAGTTCAACACCAATGACATGTCTTTGTTGCTCTACTGGAAGAAAGGTGTGCCTGTGCCCACACATGAAACGGAGAACAACGTGCAAATCGTCAGTGAAGATGAGAATGATAGCGACAATGATTCATGCCACGGTATTCCTATTGCTAAGGCGTCTGAAGTGGCCCACACCCCCGGACAATGCTTGGATGAGGAGCAAGGAACACAGCTGTTCAAGGTGTTTACTAAATTCGATGTGCTTATTCAAGCCAATGTGGTCAAGTCTCCCCCCATCATTAACGTTTATCTCGTCAATCCCTTCGCCACCATGCCATCCACATAGAATTCGTTTTTCTTTTCACGCATTAAAAATTGTTTTATATGCATCCAGTAGTTTGAGTGTCTGAAATTTTGTTTCTATATCCTTTGTGTCATAGGGCGTTTGAATGGAGGAAGGTATGCTAGTCTTCACTTTTGTAGGATATTCGGATGTCAAATCTTCATATATCAATTCGATTCGAATCTTCGTCTTGTTGCTGTCCCTCTCATCCTCATCCTCATCCTCGCCCTCCTCTGCAACGATTTTCTCAGCAAGGATGATATGATCTTTCGCCTTTCTCTCCGCGGAAATGCCAACAAAGGAGGGTCGCTCTTTGCAATAAACGCCAAGCTCTTCCACCTGCTCTCGTCTCGATACATAGGCAAGCAAAAACACATGCAGTATCCGTAACAAAGCCTTAAAAAAGAATAAATGAATATTCAAAGCCTCCCTAGTATCATAAATACTATACCTCCATATCATGTGGTAGGAGTGTATCCACCATCTCTTGAAGTGGTATGAAATAAGGAATTGTATGCTGGGCGACTGAGATAGAATTATATTCCATGGATGCAGGATTGCTCAAAAGAAGATAATAAGGTTCGTAGTACTTGGCTGCATAATAATATCATTGTGAGCTATAAGCTAGCAGATAACTGAACGAAGTACCTTTGTAATATGTTTCAAGACGGATACCCGTATTCCCTTGATATTGGAAGGTGGTGCGGCCTGTCAAACGATAATAGCTCACTACTTCTTGTACACATCGTGCTGACGACACTGCCATCCATTGCTCAAGAATCTGTAAACCACGTGCATCAATATCAATTCGATTGGCTTGCTCGTTATCTTTTACTGACCTGTTGTTGCATCTGTGTCATTTGAGAAGCCTTGTAACGGGTCGTATCTATTCAATAACAAAGGGCATTGGTTATCCAAACACGGTATCCAAGAAACCAACACATTACCTCGAATTTCCTCTGAAAAGCGTGTTGCTGCAATATATCCTATCCGCTCTTCCATGATTTCACGCTCCAATCGTTGCTTTTCTTCTCGTGCCTTGTTCACTATCGGATTGTTAATGAGCATGCTATTGGATAACAAGGACCACAGCATTACATCGATGGCGTAGATCGCTAATGTCGGCTTTCAGTCTGTCTTGAGGCGTAGGGAGACTACACGCAACATGCCTTGAGTACTCTTTTTATGGAAGGTGCATTGGACCAGGAAGCTTACAATGTGTCGTCGTCTTCAAGCATGGTGTATGTATGTCACAAAAGCAGAGTTGTAAAAGAGAGCCTGGAGAGGGACCCAAAAAGTCAATTTCGATACCAGCACGTGACATCAACTATGCCCATTACCCACTACCCACTACTATTACTACTATAATAAACCATTCGGTTTCATTCAAATGTCTAAAGTTTTAATGAATGGATCAATGCATCACTAAAAGTGATAAAAGAGACTGTACCTTGATAGAGAATTGTAAGGGCGTGGTTACAAAGGTTACCACACATCATACAAGCAGCAAGGAAAACAGCCCGCATTTATTTGAGCATGGATAGTCCTGGTCTCTGAAGATCCAAGTATGAAAGAAAAGAGACTACATATCATTGAATTGACAGCTACACTAATATCACCAACCGAGTGCATAGCCGTTGCAGGCCAATGATAATATATTAAATGAAGCCATTTCTAGTAGACCTTGTGATACACAGCGGCTATGTATCCAATGACTGACGGCTCATGTTTTACCATGTCAACGAAACAAATTTCATTCCAAAAACTCGGGTCGACGACATGATAGTTATTGGAAACAAATAGAATAAATAATGGATTGGAAAGTACATTGTGACCAAACCATTCAGGGACACGGCATATCTAATCATCACATTGTTGTGAGACATCCCAGCTACCATGGGTCGTAGGATAATCGTCGGTAAATAAAAAAAAAAGGATGATTAACATGTATTGTGTATTTGCCAAGGCGGTCATCATGCTAACCAGGATGGAGCCAAGTGGTAAGAAAAGAAAAAAATGCTGGGTCTCATTGACGACGCTCGAGCCAAACGGCTGGGTTTATTTTTTGGGCATTGGTCAACAACATTCCATGAGCTGGCTTTTGGTGACACAACATCCCACCCATTTGTATAACCGACATTGTTCTTGTGTAAGATGATAAATGCTACTACTACGACAACCATCCATAGCTGTAGTCTCTATGAACATGTATGATATTGAAGCATAAAATGTGTATCAGCAGATGTAAAAGGTAGGGTACCACAAGGAACATACGCGTCTCAATGGCTGGTTGCTATCCTTACCAATGCATCGCCATCATGGGGACAAGAGCCCAGACCTGTTGCTATTGTTATGCCGCATCACCAATGGAATCAAGGTCCATGGAAACAGTCGCACCCATTGAAGAATTGCCATTTTTGAGTATTTAGAGTTTGCTTTGGGTTCCATCTCGGTCTCGATCGCTTTCTTTTCTCTCTTTCGTTTCCCTTTTTTTTATTTCCTTTCCAAGTGTGGTACTGGCTCCTCATTGCGTTCATGTCGCAACAACAGCAACAACAGCAACCGCTTCCTCCTCCATCACCTTCCTCTTCTTTTTCATCAAATACGCGTGAACGACACATTTCATTAAAAGAGGACAAGGTGTTGGTGGTACCAACACCTACTACTACTACTACTACTACGGCTGCAGCAGGTCAATTCCTTTTCTCTTTTTATAGCCGTAAATGAAGCGTAGATGATTGATGGTGGATGCAGGAATATAGGTCTCCTTCCCCCGCCATTGGCCTTGGATAACAAACCAACAAGCATAGTAGTGGAGGGCAGTGACATTTATCATGATACGTACAGCTGCATGTTTCGGATATCGCTCGATTCAAAACGCACAACAGGTAAAAAAAAAGTGTCCCTTACTTACATGCAGCACACGCCACATACATGCACATATACACTGACACAACAACAACAACAACAATCTTGCTTTTAGCTGCCTTGTGCTATTTACCAACACGCTTTCAGAACATTGTTGAATTTTATCATACTGTAAGCAGTAATAGCCTCTCTCAATGATAATAATCTTACATGAGGATCATAGGAGATACCACATGCATACCGTGATAGAGGCATCGGTGAAGCCATCCTAAACAAAGCATTTATATGGGCAACACAATCACATATGATGGTGATACCGACATGTCCATTCACACGTCGCTACCTTGAGCGACACACCGAATGGTTGCCATGCATTGTACAAAGCGAGCAAGAAGGAGTAACACGTTACGTGCAAAGACAACAACAACAACAGCAGCAACAGAGCTAGGAGAAACCATGATGAATCATAATATTAACGCCACCACCATCATGCATCACATATGAAAAAAAGACACCAAAAGATATAATCGCATAATAGTTTTCCTTATCTCTAAAACACACGCATTTGTACATGAACCCACATAAAGAGTGAAATAGTCAATGCACAGCCTTATCGTTCATCAACATTGTCTGTTGTTACCCAACATGGCATTGCAAAAAAAGGAAAAATGGAAGGATAAAGAACATACAGAGAATAGATTACTGCTTATCATAAAGGATCCAATGAAACAATGGCAATATTATTAGGGATATGCAGCTCTCCTTGATATGTGTACCACCAAGAAGGTTCATATTTATTATTGTAAAATAGGTATAGGCGTGTAGTTAATAAGGGATGGGGAGAGTGCGTGTGCGTGTATATATGCGCGCGCCAAAGCCAGCTCGCGTTTATTGTTTGCCTCCTATCTACCACTGTTCTATCTCTCTTTCGCTCGCTCTCTATTGTTACCCTCCCTCAGTTTCGGTCACCCACACCTCTTCACTCGACAAACGACAAGCACGATCCTATTGTTGTTCTGCACACGCAATGACAGTCAATGTTGCTGGTGAACCGCACTGTTCGAGGTGCGATCGTGGAGACAAGGACACGTTTCGATTAGTAGTACGATCAGACGCTGAGAGCACCACACGATACCTGTTTCATGTCCACCGAGACGAAAACTTGGAACACATTCTATTGCGATTGTACAAGGAATTCCCCAACGAATGGAGAAAGGATGTCGTGTATTACTTTTACGTGGATATGGGTGGCAGCTATTATCCCGTTGAACATGCATTTTGGTTGCGAGGTATGTGTGTGTGGTTGATTGACAGCCCAAGCAGGAATCATGTGACATGGTATCACTCACTCATGGGATGCCTTTATAGATCGAGATCAAATTTTGGTTACAACAGTCGAGGATGAATCACAGTTACCGGATGTGAGCATGAATGCAGGTAAAAAATAATAAGGTGGAGCCTATTCTTTTATGTCTGATCCATGCATATAGTCCATGCACAGCTTCGACCCCACGTCCAATTGCAACCACATCAACAAGAAGGCATTGAACAAATGATTTACATGGAAAAGGCATATCGCGGTGGTATCCTTGCTGACGACGTAAGTAGTAGTACTATTCACATTCATGACATGATCTTAATGATTCCGCTCTTTTCCATCCAGATGGGCCTCGGCAAGGTGAGTAATATCCATGATGGACTAATGCTCAAGGAACTCAACCTTATTTCTTACGATTAGACGCTGCAAATGTTGACATTGATCATGCGACAACAACCAAAATTGACGGTTCGGGCACCAACTCTAGTCCTTGTCCCTTCACGTGGTGTATGTTAAACAAAGCCGCAACATTCAAAACACACATTGACATGGGGGGTTTTTTTTTAGTTGGGTGAACAATGGGCTGAGGAGATCCGTACAAAGACGACCTATGGAAGTTTACTATATTTTCTCTACAATGAGGAAACGCTTTTGCTTTTGGAACGTAAGTCTGCTTGTTGGAAGGATGGATCGTCAGTTGTTTTCTCAACGTGGTTACTTTTAGAGCCCTGTTTTCGCGTTGTTATTGCCACGTATGACCGATTACGCAGTGAATTCCGCAATCGACAGATATCCGGTGTCAGTGCCCCACTCATTGATATGGAATGGCATCGTGTTATTCTTGGTAAGATGGTATTATGGATTGACGCGGGCCTTTATCTAAGTATTTGAGGGTATAGATGAATCCAACAAGATCCGTAGCATGAAATCCATGGTCACAGAGGCAGTTTTATCATTACGAGCAAAGTATCGATGGTGTATGACAGGCACTCCTTTGCAGGTATGTAAAGGGATCAAGGGGAAAAATAGAGAGACAGTGATGGCTTATGGATGAAGCACTCCTTAGAACGAGCTTTCAGAATTGTTTCCATTGTTTGCATTTCTGGAGATCCGCGTTGACGCACAACAAAAGATGAATGTCGATTACATTTCTGGATTGCTCAGGAAGCATATGGTGCGTCGAACCAAGGAATCATTGCAGACCAGCTTGACGATTCTTCCTCGTAAAGAAAACCGCGTGGTGCTTGAATTTTCAGACGCAGAACGAGCCTTATATGATTACCTGGAACGTGTTCTCTACGCACGGATCAAGGGTAACCGACAATATGGCATGAGCGGTGACTATACGACCATGTCCACAGCCGCCCTTTTATATTTACGTTTGAAACAAGGTAATAGAATCAATCCTCAGTGGTATGATACTTTTTTCTAACGAGAACAGCTTGTGGACATTTTCGCATCTTGTTGGACAAATTTCCCGATCTTATTCCAATGATCCAAACCCGTGATGAGGAACAGGTCGTGGCCGCGCTCGATAATGAAGATGAAAATGAACGATCTGCTCGAGAAGATGGAGAAACAGCCGAAGCATTCAATGTCATTGAGAGTTTCTAGTAAGTATGGCGCGGAGGGAAAAAAAGAAAAACCAAGATCCCATGTGACTAAAGCACCTATTAGTGAACAATTTGGTGACAACGTTGAAATGCCTGATCTCCACGCTCTTCAAAAGCTTCCCTATATGGATCATTCGACAAAAGTAGGATGGCTGATTCGTTTTTTGCAAAAGACATTGTTGGAGACCAAGTTTGAAAAAGTGGTAGTGGTGACACAGGTAAGCAAGCGAGACATTCCTCTTCTTTCTTTTTGAAATTTGACCTTTGTTTGCCTAGTTTGTAGACCTACTGATGGTGATATCCGATATCCTCAGATCGATCAACATTCGACATAATACTTGCAAGTTTTACATTCAGAGGGGAGAGGGTTGCATTCTTTGTCGTTTGACTCATTGCTCTTTTTAGATCATGGTGATATGAGTGGCGCATCACGGATGATCAGCTTGCGTGAATTCAACCACAGGCCTGAAGTGAGAGTGATTTTACTTTCTTTGAAAGCTGGTGGTGTTGGTCTGAACCTTCAACGGGCTAATCACATGGTGATTTTGGACAGATGGTAACGTATCACAAAATGTATGTTGGTTGGTGCCTGTGATACTTATATGCATATGTAGGTGGAACCCAGGTAAATTGGAGGGCTGACGGAAAGAGCAAAGGATGGCATAGAATATTCAATTCGATTTCTCTGTGATACTTTTCCCCCTTGCTTTGATGATAGCAACGATGGGTAAGCTAAGGATGATGACTGAACGATATGCAATACGATATTGATTCTCGTGATATAGATCAAGCCATTTCCCGCATCCATAGAATGACCCAAAACAAGCAAACCTTTATTCACACAGTCGTGATCAAGGATACAGTAGAAGAAGGGCTAATGGACAATGTGCTCCGGAAAAAGGTACGAAAACCCACCATCGTTGATTTATTACGCTCTGTGTACTTAACTCTGTATACGTTAGAGCGAATTGTTCCGATCAGTCGTGGCGGATGAGGACCATGGTCATGCAAAAGGTGCTGATATTGTTATGCTCGACGCGGAAGAAGAATAAGCTTTCCCGCTATTATTCATTCCCATTGCTATTAGTTGCGGCTCCCTCCCCGCCTTCCCTTTCTTCCCCCTCCCCCATTTTATGCCTGTTTTCCCTCTTTCTCTCTATCTCGCTCGCTTTCTCTCTCTTTCAGCATACTGCAGGACAGCATCTTGTTGATTGTATAAATGTACGATGTTATATAGTGACAAATGTATATATATTATACACCCAGATTTATCAGTGGCGTCTTACTCGATTCGGTAATACCAATGATCCGAGCACCCTATGGACGAATTTGGTGTTCCCTGTTCCTGGAGTGCAATGTTCGGAGGATCAACCTTAACATTATTGCCCTGTGGAAAAAACAACGAACAGCATGGCCATAGCAATAGTGCTCCTGGACCCGCTTTTTGTCTTTATGGCCCATGACAGGGCGTAGCACAGTCGTGTTGCACGTAAATTGCAGCAGGAGTTTGTTGCCGTTGGAAGAAAAAATCAAGCAATGATGATGCTGCATGCATTAGTGATCCACACACTACTTTTTGATGTCGTACTGAGTTTTTTTCAAGCGGGCAATAATATTGATTTGTACATCACGAATCACATTTATTCGGGTGGTCAGTGACGAAGGAGGGAGAGATATAGATGATAACACCCAAGAGACAAATGGATGAATACAATAGGAAGGCAATAGTGATGGAAAAGGTCCGTGGGTTGATAATCGTAGGTGTTCAAAATTAAGGTCGAGAGCATGGATCATGTGCAAGTAGTGCTTTTTTTTTCCTATTTCACTCGGTCTACTTGTGTCTTTCTCTCTTTCCCTTTCTTGTATACCATCTATTTTTCTTACTCAAATTCAATACCCACGAGAGGCTCGCCTTTTTATAAACGAACACGACTTTTTCGAGATGCAAGACAACAAATGGTCACCATCTCAAGATCCACCTCATGGTTACATGGCGTTGTCTAACACAAACTACCCCTCTTACCGCGATCCCGCAGCTGTTGCTGGTGCTCAACCACAACCACAACCACCGGCTGTTCCTCAACCTCCACACACGGGCGAAGGTTCTATTCATGGGTAAGTAATATCATTTTATTGTGAGGGGAAATCAGATTAATGTGTGGCCCGGGAGAAAAAAACGTGATTATGGTGTATGTGCACAGATACCTACTACAGGTGATTAACTCTATACGCGTGGGATGATGATAGGTTAATGTCAATGACGCAGCCTGCCACACCACAACCAGAAAGCGTATCATTACCTCCAACTCCTCTTGGTGATAAATCACCACAAAGCACTACAAGCGGTGGTGCTGGTGTTGCCAATGCTACTCCAGGCGGTGGTGCTGCTGGTGCAGTTCGCCCCATGATTCCTACACGACCAGCCAGTTTTTCGGGTACTACTACTACCACCAACGCTTTTTCTTCACATCCTTATCCTGACTATGTCAATCGGAAACGACGCACAGAATCGATCTTTTCCTTTGAAATGGGTCCTACTTTTTCGTCTACAAAGCAGCTTGAAGAGCTTTATAGCCTTGATCAAAGCAACAGGTAACAAAGATGCAGATGATCTTACGCGCCCGCGCTTATAGACTTATTCATCGTAGATATCAAATCCAATTACATGCCAAAATGGACCGTGGATTCTTTCGAGCTGAACAGGATTGGGCATGTTATCGTCGCAACTATTTCCAAGTGAGCAGCACGTTCGATGTTCATGGTGTCAATTATATGCTACAAGGCTCTGAAGTACCCTGCTTATTACGCACATCACAAAACGAGATCCTTCAAATCGAATACTTTTCAATTGGCGTGAGCGCACGTGTCACTGGGAATCCAGACAAAAAGATTGAATTGGTGCAGCATACTCCCAAGCGTGACAAGGGTCCACAAATGATTCCTAAACCACAAGCGATTCGAGCTGGTGGCAACCTTCACTTGGCATCGGTGGGCTCCAATCATCATATTGCTACTTTTGAGCGTATGCAATTTAAAACGGCCACAGCCAATAATGGAAAGCGTCGAGCTGCACAGCAATATTATGAAATTGTTATTGAACTCTATGGCAACACAGCTCAAGGTCAAGAGATTTGCGTGGCAACATGTTATTCGGCACCCTTGGTTGTGCGTGGTCGTAGTCCTGGTCATTATGCAGATTCACATACACGTTATCGACATAGCTCAGTAGCTTCTTCTTCATCAGCAGCATCATCTCAACATCCTCCTCCACCTCCTCCACCACCTTTACAGTTGCCAACATCACCTCCAGTGAATGATTTGGCGCCTTATTATTATGATTATTCTTCTCCACATCCTCCTCCTCCTCCACATCCTCATCCTCATCACAGTCCTTATCCACCACCACAACCACCCACTTCCACTGCTTCGGATTCCTATTTTCAAAGACCTGAGAACAAGATTTCTATGCCACCTCCTCCACCACCCATCATGTCAACGGATCCAGCGTATTATGAATCAGGTCAACCAGGATTCTATTCCAGACATCCAGAAGCTAAGGTATGTATACAATAAGGAAATATACCTCCAATCGGGAAATCATCCTTACTCACACGCTAAATTTCCTCAACAAGGATCCCTCATTTTCCACAACAACACCCTACAATGCTTATGGTACCACAGCTCATCCACCACCACCACCACCATCAGCAGCAAATGCACAACAACCACCACCACCTCAACATCATCCTTCACAATCATCTCATCCTTATGATGATTACAGTGCATCTTATTCTTCCTCTTTGCAGCAGCAACAACAACAGCAACATTAAGAACTTCTTTCCCTATGCTCGTTTAACAAAGATGATTAAGAAAAAACTACCAACAACAGCAGACAGAGCAACAACGGCTGGGCCGTTTAAAATATTCAAGTTGTGATCCTCCCTTTTTTTGTATTTGATATTGGATATGATTATATAATATTATAGTTTAGATGTAACAAGAAGAAAACAGATATATAAATTTCCAAGTGGCTGGTCTTATGGTTACTTTTCAATGCAGATCATACAAACCCCGAGGGGGTGGAATGAGGGGATTTGAACGTGTGTGCGCGTGTAATGTGTTTCACCTTTCCTTTCCTTTCTCTCTCTCTCTCTTTTTCTCTCTTTGGGTCAACTTTTTCTCTTTTCCCCCAACAATCCCAACAATATTTTCTTCGAGCCACCATGGCTACTGGCTGGCTACATAATCTTACCTATGACATAGCATTATGGATATTCATCCTTGTGCTCGAGATCTTTTTCAGAGAAATACGACCAAGAGGTGCTCATAGAGTACCAAAGCAAGGACCTGTCATTTTCGTCGTAGCCCCTCATGCCAACCAAGTAAGCTCATTTGAACCACACACACACGCATGTACACACAGCTTATCGACGCATGGTGCAATGTAGTTTGTGGATCCCATTATATTGATGCGTGAATGTGGACGACGGACCTCGTTTCTTATTGCCGAAAAGTCGATGCACCAAAAAGGGATTGGCACGTTTGCACGCATGATTCACGCCAGTAAGTAGTAGTAAAAACATGATCATTCTTTTATTGACACACACACTCTTTTCCTATCCTACTAGTCCCAGTGATTCGTCCACAAGATTTGGCTGTACCTGGCAAGGGGCGTATCCAATTGTTAAATCGCAAATCCGAACCCTGTCGAATCACTGGTGTTGATACCCAATTTACCCAACAATTACGTCCAAAGGATATGATTGCGTTACCCAAAAATGCCGGCAAGGCTGAAGTCACCGAGGTGGTGTCAGATACCGAGTTGATGATCAAGCGAGAATTCAAGGAACTCAAGGCACTGGAATTGCTATCCAATGATGAGGGTACTCCATACAAGTGCATGCCACACGTGGAACAGGAGTCGGTGTATCGCTGTGTTCATGAAGAACTCTACAAAGGTCAAGGCATTACCATCTTTCCTGAAGGAGGCAGTCATGATCGTGCTGAATTGTTGCCCTTGAAAGGTAGGGTTGTTGTCATATCCCCTTCCACCCCCCAACAAGACTTATCATAACGCATGATATATATATAATATATATAGCTGGTGTCACCTTGATGGCTTTGGGTGCTATGGCCAAATACCCTGGTCTCGATGTCAAGATTGTACCCGTAGGTAAAGTATAGTAGGCAGAGAGAGAAAATGGGATCATCTTCTAATGTTTATTAGGTCTCAACTATTTCCATGCACATCGCTTTCGTTCAAGAGCCGTGATTGAATTCGGCAATCCTATCACTATTGCTCCGGATTTGGTTGAAAAGTTCAAGCAAGGTGGTGATCCAAAAAGAGATGCTTGTGGTAAATTGCTGGATACCATTCATGGAGCACTCAAGAGCGTAACAGTCAATGCGGGAAGTTATGAAACCTTGATGGTAAGTACAAGTCAAGGTGATCAAAATGCTTTATTGATGGTATGACCCTTTAGTTGATTCAAGCAGCACGACGTTTATACAAGCCTGCTCATCGCAAGTTGCATATTTCTCAAGTGGTGGATCTCAATCGTCGATTCCTTATTGGATACAACTTGTTCAAGGATGATCCCAAGGTGATTGAATTGCAGCAACGGGTCCTGGCTTATAATCAAATGATCAAATACCATGGCTTGCGTGATCATCAAGTCTGCAGAGTGGATCTCAGTGGTCGACGTACATTGATGCTTCTTTTGAAACGCGTGTTTATATTATGTATTCTCACGTTATGGGCATTCCCAGGGTAAGAAAGAGATCATCATCCTCGTATGAAATTTACTCATCGTGTGACCTATACATAATAGTGGTATCTTGAATCTGCCTGTAGTGATTGTTGCCAAGATCATCAGTGCCAAAAAGGCCAGCGGTAAGTAGTACAATCATTTTTTATTACCATGACAACCCTACTTATATACTATCTGCAGCTGCTGTCAAGGGATCCACTGTCAAGATTGCAGGACGTGACATTTTGGCCACATGGAAGATCCTTGTTGGACTCGTTCTTTTACCTATGTTGTATGCATTCTACAGTCTTTGTATGTTGGTTGCCGTGTTACAGACCGATTGGGATCTTCGATGGAAGCTCATGTTGCCTGCTGCGACATGGGTGATGCTCCCCTTTGTTTCATATGCAAGTTTACGATTTGGTGAGATTGGAATTGATATTCTCAGGTAACAACAGGTAGTGTGGTACAAGATGGGACCCAAAAAAGCTGATGATTTATGTATAGATCGCTTCAACCTTTGGTCATGTCTCTTTTGGATCCTGATGGTGTTCAAACATTGCGAGCCAACCGCGAAAAGTTGTCACATGACATTACGGATCTTATCAATGAATATGGACCCAAGGTGTTTCCAGATTTTGATGGTATGTTATTTATGGAGACCACGAGGAATGATGCTTACCAATAATCAACATGTAGCCGAATATATTAGTCGTACGACGAAAAAGAGCGATACAACGCAACAACGACCTGCAGCGACACGAAGCAGTAGTTTCAGTTGGTCAGTGGCTACTACACCTAGCCGATTACCCAAAATTGCTAGTGGATTCTTTCAACAAGCAGTGCGCATGGGATTGGATGACAAGAGTATATTCAACTGGGGACGCATTGAAGAAGATGGTAGTGGTGGTGATGACAATTCCTTTTATTTGGGTCGACTCAATGGTAGTTTGACACCTGCGACCAGTCGTCGTGGATCGGCCAGTGAATCTGATGCTGGCTCATCCTCTGCCACATCATCACGCAGTCGTGCAGGCAGCTTTGGCAATGATGGATTTAGAGTGGAAGCAATGACCAGTCTGGCGAAACGGCCCAAGTTTAAGATTGAGGATTATGATGAAAAGAAGAAATTGGAAGATGAAGGTTATGCAGGTGATCGAGAGGAGGATGAGCAGCATAAAAAGTTAAAGTAGTTTAGTTAGTCCAGTCATCAAACATTTTGCATGAATTAAAGTCACACGCTTTTCTACACAGAAAGTCCACCACCCACCCATTCCTGCTATTATACTGCTTTCTTTACTCTTTTATTTTGCAGCCCCCCAATGTCTTCTGCATTCGACGCATTTGTCACTGTTCACCAGTATCAACTGACCTCGATCCCCAAAGATCTATGGTTGGTAGGTTACCATTCAATCGATTCCCCAACCCTCCCCCGAGCAAATGCTTTAAAGTGCGCGTGAACGCGTTCTCATACTCCATTGCAACCACGTTTAGCCCTTGTTTATGAAACTCGGCGAGGATTATTTAGATGCTGGCAAGTATATTTATATACGATGATAATGATAGTCATTAACGCGTGGTGGTTTATGAATAGGCAATTATGTTGAGCTTCATCAAGGCGATTGTCTCGAAGGATATTCGTTGCATGTCAAAAAGGATCAGAAATTGGAGAAGCACGGGTAAATAGAGAATACCTTGAATGATAGACAAGTAACAATCTAACAAGGATAATAGCGATATCTTTTTAGTGGATCATGCATGGACGACGCATCCCGAGACAGCACGCAAGGAACTTTTGGAAAATCCCAATCTACTGGAACGTTTGGAAGGCATGATGAATATCGAAGCTGAGGATGAGCCTGAGCTCAGTGAGGATGAAGAGGAGCAAGTTGAACACGACGATGAGACCATCAAGGCAGTAGCAGAGCAAGCCAATGTGAGCTACCAAGAAGCCAAGGATGCTTTGGAAGCTGAAAAATATGAAGTCGTCAATGCTATTACGGTAAGCATTTATAAATGGGATGCATGATTCTGGTATTCATTCTTTTATTTAGCGCTTGACTTTGGATGAGGATTTCAAAAAAGAGTCGGAACGCTTGCAGGACCAAGTCCTTGGTCAATTGATTGGTATGTCCGTGTGTGTGTGTGCTATTGATCCAATGACATTCTATTCATTCTGTTATAATAGCTAGTGGCAAAGCTCAAGAAAAGGAAAACAAGGTCAAGAAGGAAAAGGAGGAACGACACAAGACACGTGTGGAGGCATGGAAAAAGGCACGAGTGGATCGCGTATGCAAGGATATGTGGTCGTATCTCCAAACCTATTCATACGCTGTGTTGCAACAAGATGGTCAACCCAAGACTCAAACAGCTTGGTACATGAACGACGAAGTTGGTTCGGCACTGGCACATTCATCAGATCCCAATGTTGTTTGTGTCCCCTTCATCTTTTCTCGTGGTGCCAGTGGTATGATCCCCTACAGCGTCATGTTCCCTATCAAGGATATCCAGCCAGGCGAAGTCATGACATGCGACCTTGTCCCTAAAAAGTTGGAACGTCCTCTGGATCGTGCAGCGTACTTGATGGCTTTCCAACAACGTGTTTTACCAGAGCATAACATCCACCACCAAAACGATCTGGTACAAGCCTACAAGGTATATACATCGAATCGATGGCATGACATAGCATCCTACTCATTAAGTATATCTATTATTAGATGTTCCAAACTCGCCTTGATCAAAAGCATTTTAAGCCTGACGTCCAGCCTGTTGTTCAGCAGCAATCGAATGTGGAAAAGCAAGATGTCGTCAAGGTTTACAGCACCACTGAATATGTGCGCCAGTATTTGAAGCTTCCCAATGCCAAGTTTACCAACTCGGTTGATTCCGCCGATTTGATCTGGTGTAGCCAAGACTTTGATGGATATGATAAGCTCAAGCCCAACCAAATGATTAACCAATTCCGTTATGAAAGCTGTGTCACCTACAAGCAACGTCTTGCCCAACTTGTGCAGTACGGTATCGTCCATCATCCACCCTTTGTTCATTGTATATATGGATATGCTAACAAAGAACCTTTATGCAGGGAAACATGGGGTGCTCCTCAATGGTTGCCTCGTACTTACAACATGACCACCCAATTGACCGAGTTTGTTGGTGATTACTTGGCTCATAAGGATGAGGAGAATGATTTGTGGATTACCAAACCATGGAACTTTGCACGTGGCATGGAGATTGATGTATCTGGCCAATTGCCCTTCTTGATCCGCCAGTATGACTCGCCCACACCCAAGGTGGTGCAGCAGTATATCACAAAGCCTTGCTTATACAACCACAAAAAGTTTGATTTGCGATTCATTGTCCTTGTCAAATCCGATGGTACAGTTTGCGTCTACAAGATGTTCTGGATTCGCCTCGCCAATAAGCGATTCAACTTGGGTAAGGCTAGCGTGGATAAGGATAAGGGTGTCTCCATGGATACTGATATGGTTGCTATGCACAGAGAATTTGGATGATTACGAATGCCAATTTACCGTGATGAACTATTCCAATTTCCCCATGACCCAACTTGACTACAAGAGCTTTATTCACAACATTGAAAAGCAGCACAGTATTCAATGGAGCCCTATTCAAGAGGATATTCATAATGCTATCAAGGGTAAGCTCTCTCTCTTTGTATAGCGTGGAATTGCAGGATATTGAATGCGTGTGATTTTAGATGTTATTTCGGCTGCCATGTCAAAGAACCAACCACTTGGTCTATGTGAAGAATCAGCACCTTCTTATGGCGCATTCAGCATGTATGGTGTTGATGTGATGTTGACAGACACATACAAGCCTGTTATTTTGGAAGTCAACTTTTCGCCTGATTGTACTCGAGCTTGCCAGGTAAATATTTATTTATATGCTTCCTTGACAATGATCCTCACACACACTCTCTCTCCCCTCTAGTATGACCCTGAATTCGTCAATAATGTGTTCAAGGCTGCTGATCCTCGCTTTGGACAAGTGGCACAAGGCTTGGATGCTTTCCATGTACTATAGATAGAAGGATAAATACACGCATTAAAAGACATAATGGACATACCTAATTCATGTTGTGTTTGTGGGTAATGGCCAATGGAAACATAAATTATGCATTGTGGATCGCACGTGACACAAACAAGTATTTATAGGATGACTGTGGAAATCGCGTTCTTCCAAACGCGTATATACGCTTTATTCGCTCTTTGGACATTGGCCATGGTGGAGATCAACGACGACTTTTTTCAAACAAAAGACTTTCAAGAGAAACTGGAGAGGTAGATCATGCATTGCTTGATAACACGATACTTGTGGTCGCTCACTCTATCATTCTTAAAGCATTATTCGAAATGGAGATCCAGGGTAAATGACGTCCAAAAACAACTGCTCGAGTCGTTTGGCATTAAAAGCAAGGAAACACTTACACAACCAGATATTTAAAAGGGTGTTGACTGCATCAGTTATCCGAGGCGAGCTTGAGAAGCAACTGGTAAGTAGGTTCGATCTTTTCGTTGCACAAATGTTCATTGTGTTTTATATAGGGAATTGAAGAGCAAGCTCTTAAACCATGGAAAAAGACTGTAAACCATCATATTGACACCACTTTTGTAAGTCATCTTTATCCCATTCAAGCCATTTTACTGATGAAGATCATAGACCAAGATAATGGAAGAGGAAGAGAATCCGCCTAGCGAACCTGAAGAACCAAGCAGTCAACAGGAAGAAGATACCCAGACACCAAAGGAATCGGAGCCAAGTCATGAAGAGGAAACTAAATCAGATCAAGAAAGTGTGAGTGGTTACGCTTGTCATATTGTGATAATCTTACCGTGTTCAAACAGGACAATGTTCAGGAAGAAGAAGAAACGAGCCAACGAGAGACACCCGTGTCATCTGCATCAGACAATGAAGCCACTCCAAGCAAGAAAAAGCCAAAAGCACCAAAGCAGCCACGCAAGAAACGTGAATCAAAAAAAGAACACAAGGTAGATTTACAAAATGGGAGAGATATGGCCGTTTTTTGACATGGAAACCATTAGACTTCTGCGACAGAAGAGTCCATCAAGCGTCTCAAGATGTACATAAACAAATGCGGTGTGCGTAAAGTATGGCAAAAGGAGCTGGCTGATTGCAAGACAATGAAGGATCAAGTCGAGAAGCTTAAAAAGATCCTTGCAGATCTTGGTGTGGAAGGTAAGCGGTCACGTGATGGAAGGGATAGAAGTTGATGCTAAACACATTGTATCAGGTCGTCCAACCCTTGAGAAATGCCAAAAGGTCAAGGCTGAGCGAGAAATCAAGGCTGAGGTGGAGAGCTTAGATACCGAGAATATCATTGAGAGTTCAAGTCGCCGAGCAACACGTTCCCAAGGTCCAAAGAGGAAGCGACGAGTGATTGAATCGGATGAGGAGGATGAGGAGGAAGGACCGGGACAAAAGGTAGCTGACTTGAACAGGGTTGAGACACAACAAAAATACTAACGGATGGATTGTGTAGCTCTCACGAACCGAGAATAATCCCCTTGATCTATCCTTCTTGGGCGATCAGTCAGATAGCGATTAAGTTCTTTTATATGTATACATACACATACATCAATAACAATTAGCATTATCACACTTTTATAAATACATGTACAACTATTGCTGTCATCAAATCGCCATCTATGTAGGAGCAATATGCACAGCAGTGCTGAAAAGCGAATAACAGGGGAGTAATGATGAGACAAGCAAGAGGTGGTGATGTTGTAACTTACTACACGCCCATGTGAATCTTTATTATATTAAATGTCAATCACTTCGCTTAAACATCCACTGCAACGTGGGATATCTAAAAACTCAAAGAATTCCGGCTTTTGACGTGGAGGCAATTTTCCAAGGGCAGGCACCCGTCGATGTTCCTCTTGTGCTGGTTCTTCTTGATGTTGTCCTTCTTCTTCTCCTTCACTCTCGCTTCGAGTCCAATCAAAGCCATTTTCACTGACAGGGCTCAATCCATTCATCATCAACTTGACTTGAGCATTGTCCAGTGCAGCTCTTCCATTTTCCATCGTCTCTTCGTTTTGCTCTCTTACGGCTTGTTGATCATTCCACATCCGATCTAAGTGTGCCTTGTACTCGGCATGTAATCGTTGAAGTGTCGTTTCCAACTCTCGTTTCTCACGCTCAAGTCGGGTCTCGGACTCGAATTGCCTGTCTCGAACTGTTGTCAATTCACGGCGAATGGTGTCAAAGGCTTCCAATTGCCGATCCAGCCGGCTCTGAAGCTCTTGAAGCTGTGCCTCTTTCTCATCGTATTGCGTTTGCAGTTGTTTTGCTTTGTCAATGGCTTCGTCACGCTGTTGAACGAGGGATCCATCATCCACATGCTGCTTTTGCTCTTCAAGCTGTTGTTTTAAGCGCTCCACTTGCTCCTGTTGCTGTTGCCTGCTAGTCTCAGCCTGCTCCATTTCACTTTGTAATTGGGTGATTTGTTGCTCACGCTGCTGCAGCTTCATTTGAACTTGCCGAAGTTCATGAGATAGCTTTTGGTTGTCTCTACTGTACGTTTCTCGAAGGGATGTCTCGCGTGCGGTGGAATTCTCCTCTGCAAGTTGATGTGCCTCCTTCACCTTTTCACGTTCCTGGTCGAGGGATGCGTGTAGCTCAGTGATCTTAGCGTGCAGTTGCTCCATATCACGATTCGATTCTTGCTTAGCAGCATCGTGTTCATCTATAACCAAAAATTAGCTAACCAAAAGAGAGATATTGACTCATGACTTACCTTGCAATGCTTTCAACTTTTCATGGTGCGCTTGCATAGCCTTTTCATGTTCTTGCTGTGCCTTAGAAAGAGCGTCTGCATGCTCATCTAAATACACAAAAAGCATGTTAGCAGCCGTATAGATGCACGCGAGTCGTTTTTTGCAATCACCTTTTAAAGCGTTGGCCTTTTCAATATGTTCAGCGATTGTCTTTTCATGCTCTTGTATTAACTTTTTCAATTCCGCATCATGATCGGCTAAGAAACCATGTTAATATACACGGATTCGTTATACAACCATCTATCAATGCTCACCTTGTAGCGACTCAATCTTTGCATTATGCTCAACTTGGATATCCTCATTCTGTTGCTGGGTCTTTTCAAGGGCAATCTTATGTTCAGCTATGACATAAACGGTTAATACAATCCGCGTGTGATGCTTCAACCAACACCCCAACGCTTACCTTGTAGGTTCTCCAATTCCTGCATATATTGCTTCTGCTCTTGTTCTCGGGTATTTACAAGCTCTAGCACCTTGATGAGTTGCTTTCTATCATTGTCACTAATGCACATATTTACCTTCCAATGATTTGATTTTCTCGAGATGTTCGGCAGTGACTTTTTCATGTTGCTCACGTTCTTGCTTCAGCATACGTTCATATTCAGCTACGATGGTATATAATGAGATAATGTCTTTTGGTTTCGCACGCTGGTACAGCATACCTTCAAGTGATTCGATTTGTTGCTTGTGCTCCATGATTGCCTTTTGACTCTGCTCTCGTTCTTCTTGCAGTATTTTCTCATGCTCAGCTATAAAAGAGGGTTTAACCGAGAGCAATACACACATCACTGTCGCCCGTACCTTTTAATGCAGCAAGATTATCTTCTTGGCTCTTCAACTCGCCGTGTGACTTTTTACGTTCCTCTTCCAAAATCAATGCATGTTCATCTATCCAAAGCAAACAAAGCATCAGTACCACGGGTAAATATCCTTATGTGTTGATTCCCACCTTGCAGAGCCTTGATCTTTTGGTCATGATCTTCTAGCACCTTTTGTCTTTGTTCACGTTCGGAAGCGAGTTTGGAATCGTATTCACCTATACCCCGATAAGTTAATCATCCCATATTGGATATCAAAGCCATACTTACTATGCAGATCACTTATTTTCTGGTTATGCTCCTCGATTGTCTTTTGATTGAGCTGACGTTCATTAGCGAGTGCGGACTCATGATCACCTTTGACACATGTATCAATACAAGCTCATATCCAATGGCATCCATATCGTACCTAATAGCGTCTTGATCTTCTCGTCATGCTCATTGGAAGCTTTTTCAATCAGGCCACGTTGTTCTTCAAGCTCCTTTTCATGTTTGGCTACAGTAACATGTCAGTTTATGCAGTAGGTATGCCATCACAGTAAAAGGTACCTTCAAGCGCCTTGACTTCTTCCTCATGCTTTTTGATCGCCTCTTCCTTCTTCGCCTGTTCTTCAGCGAGTGCTGTCTTATGAGCAGCTATTGAACGGCTGTTAGATGCTAGGACAATAAAGTCTCGAAATAAGCTACGCACCTTGCAATGATTCCAACTTTTCATTGTATTCCTGGAAGGTCTTTTCGCGGTCTTGACGTTCTTTTGCTAGCAAGGCATCGTATTCCTCTACAAGAAAAGGCCATGTAAGACACCAGAATGAACCACCAGTGGGATAGTCTAATAATACCTTTCATTGTTTGCTCCTTTTGCTGGAAATCTAGAGTCGCTTGATTGGCTTGTTCTCGCTCTTTGGCCAAGGCTGCTTCATAGTTATCTAGAGCGAGATTGTAAGTTTTAGCATATACCATTTTGCAATTCTCTACGGGCCTCCTTACTCACCTTGCAAATCTTTCATCTTGAGCTCATATGCTTCAATCGACTTTTGACTCTGCTCCTGCTCCTTTGCCATTGCTGCCTGGTGATCGTCTATATCATATTGAAGAGTGTGAGTCGGCTATCCATTTCTCCATGTTTATACTTTACCTTGGAGCGATTTTAGCTTGTCCTCATATTGCTGCAATTGATGTTGATGTTCTTCTTGCTTCTTTTCAAGCATCGTTTTGTACTTTTCTAAATCATCGTATAAGCAACTTTCCAATCGATGTCATCCATTCCCTTCCTTACCATCCTCGGATTTGATCTTTTCTATAAAGCAAATTAATTACATATCAAAACAATGTATGTCATGCAAATGCACTACCTTGAAGAGCTTCTGTTTCTTTCGTATGTTGCTCAATGACTTGCTGCTTCTTGTTCTCGACCTCTTCAAGCGCTGACTCGTGCTCGGCTATTACTCTAGTCAATCAGCGGTCCTTTCAACGAGCGTCTTTTTGTTACCTTTGATGGTTTCTAGTCTTGCTGCAAACTCTTTTTCTTGTTTCTCTTTCTCTTGGTTCAATAGGGATTGGTGTTCAGCTGCATAGGATAAGTGTTAAATCAGGTGTGATGGTCAACCAAAGAACGGATCGTACCTTGCAAATCATTGATCTTTTTTCCAACCACTTGCTCATGCTGTTCTCGCTCTTGGCTCAAAGTCGCTTCATGTTTGTCTATGAGGATGGTTAGAACCCCAATGATGATGCCCTTCTACTTGGCTTACCTTGAAGCTCTTTTAACTCTTGAGTATGCTTCTCACTCATCTCTTTAAGCTTTTCTTGTTCCTCTCTCAAAATCTTGTCATGGTCAGCTAGAATATAAGCTATGGTTAATATACGTAAAAAAAAAACATCGACCTTCCAACATGGAGAACACACCTTGCAACGCTTTGAGCTTCTCGGCATATTCATCATTCGCTTTGCGTACTAGTTCTTGCTGCTGTTGAGCCGTTGAGTCGTGCGAGGCTATGCAATCCATGTTAATAGCGTATAACGAATCAGCATTACTCTTTTCTGTTACCTTGAAGTGCCTTTATTTGTTCGTCATGCTCATTCTGGAGTAGCTGTTTGGCGTTTTTCATTGCTTCCTCGTGCTCCGCTAATATTTGTATGTCAGGATTAATAATGATGATAATGACCATATCATCCCTCCAGTACCTTTAACCGATTGGATTCTCTTTTCATGCTGATCCTCTAGCTCTCGCTTCTCGTGTGCTACTTTTTCATGATCCTCTATTATCAAATACATATTAGAGCTCGAAAAGATGAACACAAAACTTGCCTACCTTGAATTGACTTGATCTTTTGTTCATATTCCTTTTTCAAATCCTCGCTTCCTTTGACCTTTTCCTCCATCAGAGAATCGTATTGATCTAAATCACTCATGTCAATAGGGATAATAAATCGAGATTCATTAGAAATTACCTTGAAGGGATTTAAACTTGTCTTCCCACTCCTTCTTTAGCTTGTTGTAGCTCTCTCGTTCTTGTTGCAATGCCTCATGATTTGCAGCTATAAAATGGGGAGAGGTTAGGGGCTTGAATGACACCCACAATACCATACTTGCCTTCCACTATCTTGAGCGTCTCGGTTGCTGTTTCCTCTTTCTTCTTTTCTTCGTCCAACGCGGCTATATCAAAACGTATGAGAACCTAAGCTACACAACATCAAAGAAAACCATACCTTCCAAATCCTTGATCTTTTTCTCTTGCTCATTTTTCAATCTCTCCTGCATCTGCTCGATCTGCTTCTCATGCTCAGCTATGTATATCCAACATGTCACGTGAATAAACCTTGTATGAGGATGTCTTCATGGCGTATGTTTTTCTTTACCTTGCAGTTCTTTGATCTTTTGTTCATTTTTCTCCTGTGCTCTATCAAGTTGTGTCTCGTATTCCGCTATAATGATCCCAGTGTTATCATCCCAGATATTTCACTCCTTCATCGTGGTGGGTGTTACCTTTCAAGTTGCTCATTTTGGTAGTGTATTCAGAAACGGTTTGCTCTTTTTCGCGTGTTGAAATGAGTTGCAGCTCCTTCAATTCATGCTGTACTTTATCCAATTCAGATGATGATTTTGCCTCCCAGTCCTTTTGAGTCGTATTCAGCTGTTCCTCGAGCGATTTCACTTTATCCATCCATTCCTGTTCATGTTGATTCGCAGTTTCAAGTTGCTGTGTCTTTTGTTGTAATGCATGTTGCACCTGCTCTAGTTGATCCCGCATTGTTTGGATGGATGCATTGAGTTCTTCCACCTTGCTCTCTGACGTACTTTTAACATGATTCATCTCGTCGAGTTGTTGTTTGAGCTGTTGTTCGGATGTACGTAGTGCATCGATTTGACTATTCATTTCTTCCAACTTGGTGGATGTGGCTGCTTTGAGCTCTTCAAAACGCGTTCTGGACGTCTCTAACTCAAGCTGGAGTGCATGGTCGGTGGTTGGAGTGGTGGGTGCTGGTGTTGTTGAAGGTGAAGTGGGTGAAAGAGGTGCCTGTTGCTGCTGCTGTTCGTCCTGCTTTCCACTACCATGTCTTAGCTTGTAATAAGCTATTTACGTTATCCATAACAATACCTGTCATTGACGTCTGATTCAGCTGCATGGGGTGCATCGGGAGTGGGTGAAGCATCTTGCTTTTTGTTCTGAAACTTCTTGAGCTGTATGATTCCACCTAGTTAGCAGAAGGGACGCGTCGTAAGATATATTCCTCTTGCCTTTTTTCTGGCTGCCAAGAGCTTTGCCTTGCGAGCCTCGTCACTCTCATGGTCGGCCATGACAACAGGTACAAATTGCTTGAGCGGTGTAAAGGAAGCGTTGTGGAGCACGGATCGGATGAACAAAGGCAAAGCGGAGGAAGAATTGCATATGGCACGTGATCAAATCTATAATCTGTCAAATGTGAATGAACCCTTAGCCCAGATAATAAGATAGTGTCTGCAAACATGTTGATATAACAGAAAGTTGCAATTAATATAAATGAAATGAATGAGAGTCTTTGAAAATGATCTTTCAGTAACGCAACTGGGTTACTTCCCTCGATAATACCATATAATAGTGAAGGGTGAATGACCCGTACATAGCAAGTGAATACCTTTTGGGCACTTTAAATGTACATGATTTATTTTACAAATGCCAATGTCGGTCGTAATAAATCTCTATATTCGTGGAAAATGAAAGGGTCATCTGGTCTGTAGGTGGACATCGATTTCTCCATCGCGTCTTTCAAACTCGCTAAGACCTCCAGCGTTTCCTCCATATTACAATATGTACTCTTCATGGTTGGTAGTGTCACAGTCTTGATAATGCCGTAGGTATATCTCCCCTTCTCAAAGACCAATGCAGTCAGCTCAATGTATGTTCCTAGCAATAAAATTTACATTCAAAACTTAGCGATAAACACGGTAGGTGGAATAAAATACAAATCTTTACCTGCTATTAATATGCCGTACGTCACACATTCTTGTTCCGATCGACTCTCCTTCAGCCGCGTGTGTAGTTGCCATTTGCAAAGCTCGCTGATTCTCGCCCTGTCCTCATCAAGCAAAGCTGTGTTGGATCCTGGTGGTTTAAGTTCGCCGTTCCCCACTTCGATGCCATACTCAGACGTGAATAGCATATCTGACCGTCTTTGGTTTGTGACGCAAATTACATATTTTATGCGCGAGTGACAAAGTATTCCTATATAAAGAGCATTAGGCAGGCAACTTTGATCACGCCTGTTCCATGCGTACCATTCCACTTGTATCTTAGATCGTGAGGAGAATAATGCCTGGAATAGGTTGATAACGTGTCTGGCCATATAATCCATTTCCGCGATGGACTTGTTCCAACGAGACGGAATTAGTGTCATTTCTAAGTCAGCTCGGTCGCTTCTTACGTATGTGTCAAGATGTTGTAAAAGATCATCTCATCCAGGTTTGTTGGTGACGGCTGAAAGTATAACTTGTCTTGGCTCATATCCTATCGAGAACCGATCTTCATAAGTAAATAACCAATATAAAAATCCCTATTCTTACCCGTCTCCATTCCCTGATTGCCTTATAAACATTTGGCCGCAAATCTTTAAAGGTAGAAAAATAGGCTTTGGCAGTCAACAAGGTTACTTCTTCAGTGTTTTGTTCGTCAACGTAATCGATCGAGGAGAGAGCCCTTTTAAAGACGTTAGTTTTCTGTCTCAAGTCAATCTTGTGATTTTTAATCCTTACAATCGTTCTGGAATTGTGGCGAATACGCTTAATTGGTGTCGTTCTGCCTCGCTACTCTGTCCGTAGAGCTCGTAGAAATCCAGCACGTAGTCACGACGCAGAATGGCGTTCTCATTTCCCATGCTTCCTGTGGATGGCGCGTATAATTCTGATTGATTGGATTCAATAGTAGATGTAGAGGAATCATGTGCAGATATCGATAAGCTGTCGGCCTAAAATCAGCATTGTGTTAGTTCAAGCGCCACAGTAGAGCTCTAGTGCAGAAAGCTATGTAAATCACAATTCATACCTTGCTGTCACCATCACGACTTCTCTTAGCACCGACACCAGTATCCTCTTCGTGAGTAAAATTGCGCTTATTGCTTCCGCCAGCAACTCCAGTTCGATCGTTTTCAACCTATCAACAGAAAATGTGTTATGGTGATAAAGTCTCGAAGCCAAAAGTAATCATTAAAACTTACATGAGCCGATGCTTCTCCAGATTGGTATCCGACGATAGTGTTATTGCTACCCTCCACTTGTTGATGGACATGGATCGTTTGATTTAGCGCCGTGTCACCTTTGGCATCTGTCATCTAAAGCTTGCATTGTTAAATGTCGTTATCTGACTGATATATTTTTCTTAGAATTACCTCATAGAAACTATCAACACTTGCTGTATCGCGTAGTTCGCCAACATAGGACTTCAAAGCGGGAGAGAGATCTTGTTCAAGTAGCCATTGTAGGTCGTTTTTATATTCGTGCAATGCCTTGTTGATTTGGCGCCTAGTTCGTTTCAAACCGCTCTTGGTAGCATAAGTTGGGAAATCCCACATCGGCGGCTTTACTTTCGCAAAGAATTGCTTCGAACCGACAGCATTGTCGAGAGGGTAAAGGCGGTCAAGGTAATGGGAGGGAGAATCGCAGGACTTTGTGTGAAGCTGGGTCGCGCGGAGCAGAAGAAGCAGAAGTGATCAAAGAGTTGGCCAGAAATACTAATGTCACCTACAATTTCACGCAGCAGATGGATCACAACTCAGACGCCCACTCACTAAACAAGGCTGCTGTCACCAACACCATCATACGCTTTCTTTCAATTGGCCGCATACCACCATGGATGGCCTTTCGTAAGTCTCAAGGATAATCTTTATATGACTCCAAAAATGAGGGTACTCAGGCATTCATCTTTTTGTTCTCATCTATTATGTAGCTCACTTCATTGCTTCACCACTCGAGGTACTCATACTGCCTAATGACATTTGGCTATGCTCTTTGATAATATACCCCTTTGTGGTAGATATTAAGTATCATTTATATTGATATATGCTATTAAAAGGATTCATTGTACATTTGTAAACAAAGGGCAACCCAGTCTGATGGGAAATTTGGGACTTCTTGCAGGTGACATAAGTACATACAACTTGTTACATGTTTTGACACAAGCTCTTCGTTCGTCCACGCTTAGCAACTTTGTTCTATTGCTTCACTCATGTTAGAGCCAAAGATGCAGAACGAACTGTTTGTGCAACAAGGCCGTGGGGCAGGAGTTAAAGATTCGATCCTATTGGTGGAGAATGCATAATGGTGTTGCGGGGTCTTTTATTACTGCAGTTATTCGCGATCTGCATACAAGCCAGCGTCCATAATCAGTACAAAGAGAATCAAATACAAAGGGGGATGTAACATGCGAATAGAAACAAGCGTACCAATAATTGCAGCAAGAAACAAGAAGTGAAGATGTAAAGCCTTATAAGCAACAGCGACAGAAAATAACAAAGGGTAACTACATTATCACAGACTTGATGTCTTAGCCACACGTCCTGAGAGAATATAACATAATGATATTGCCAACGTACAAAGAACTGTATACACCGAAGTCCTTGGCTCGTCCTTGCCGATCGGATGTATAACAGAAGAAAATGGGGAAGAGATCCTGTTGTTTATTCATCGTTGTTCACTATCCTTTTATACAATTGTGTGTGTCATGATATCAACACGAAAGGGGGATTACATCACTAGGCTACACTATACTAGCCACAACAATGGTGTTATGGCTAGTGAAGTGAAGCGTAGTGATGTAATCCCTTTTCGTTTTGATATCATGAAACACACATTAGTATAAAAGGATAGTGAAAGCAAATGAAGACAATTGGGTCTCTTTTTCCTTCGACTTTCGTACTCACGTATTTTGACACCGCGTATTTGTCAACCGCTTGGGGTCCCATCTTTATCGTACGTATGTCAAGGACCGCGTCAGTGCCAATGGATACAAGACACTCATGTTCATGGTGTATATTTTAGTGTAGTGTAGGTGGTGGGAGATACAAGGCTGAATTGCTGGGCGTTTGCTGGTTGGAAAGGAAGGCAATGTCAACCGTGTACCGGATTCCTTTGTTCTTGGGCTACGAGCATTATGTCTCTATTTGGACGTCCACGTTTACTCATAGTGCAGTAGTGAAGGAAATGAAAATAAAAAAGGTGTCTCTTTTATAATGCCTTTCATGCACCAAACTGTAGTTGCTATCTCCCTTTCTCATTGGCTAGAGTGTTACTATTCAGCATTCTTATCCGTAGTTACTATTTATTGGCTGCCACGGCCCCACCCACGCTATCTGCCAAGCTGGTTCTACAAAGCGCATTCCTTTGGTTTTTTTTCTTTGCACAACCCTGGACGAGACCTTCCTTTTAATCTCTTTGTTGCATCGCCAAACGTGGCTTGACCGAAAGGTGACCCGGTGGTAATACGATGAAGGGCTTTGCAAAGTCGTGTCATTACTTGCCGCGAACAGCTCTGGTGCACTTGGGAGCTACCCTTGCTTCGACGACTGTCGTCTGCCTGTGGTGACTATCAAAGTCATTGCTTGCTCATGGCTGTGACCAGACTGTGAGATGCATGGAGAAACGGACGTGGCTTGACCGAAAGGTGACCCGGTGGTAATACGATGAAGGGCTTCGCAAAGTCGTGTCATTACTTGCCGCGAACAGCTCTGGTGCACTTGGGGGCTACCCTTGCTTCGACGACTGTCGTCTGCCTGTGGTGACTATCAAAGTCATTGCTTGCTCATGGCTGTGACCAGACTGTGAGATGCATGGAGAAACGGACGTGGCTTGACCGAAAGGTGACCCGGTGGTAATACGATGAAGGGCTTCGCAAAGTCGTGTCATTACTTGCCGCGAACAGCTCTGGTGCACTTGGGGGCTACCCTTGCTTCGACGACTGTCGTCTGCCTGTGGTGACTATCAAAGTCATTGCTTGCTCATGGCTGTGACCAGACTGTGAGATGCATGGAGAAACGGACGTGGCTTGACCGAAAGGTGACCCGGTGGTAATACGATGAAGGGCTTCGCAAAGTCGTGTCATTACTTGCCGCGAACAGCTCTGGTGCACTTGGGGGCTACCCTTGCTTCGACGACTGTCGTCTGCCTGTGGTGACTATCAAAGTCATTGCTTGCTCATGGCTGTGATCAGACTGTCTTGCCGTTTCTCTTTGTGATCGACTTCCAAGGCGAAAAAAGATAAGTACAATACACTATTACTACTACTACTACAATGAACACTCACTGTAGCTGCAGGACACCAAAACCTTGATCTATAGTATTTACTTCTAAAACTTTGCGCGTCCAACAGTGAAAACGAGACGGTGGAAAGGCATATGGTTATAAACAATTGGAGATAATATCACCAAGCTGGAAGGTACGTATCGACTTGTTCCATTGTGAGTGATTGAAATGACTGAACTTCTTGCTGCTGTAGGGGCTGTAGTGAGCGCTGAGAGAGTCTCCATCCTTACGCATGGAAGTCTTACGCACCGTATGCACCTTTGAATCTTATTGATCTATATTAAAATAAAGTTGTATAGTTCTTCGTTATTATTGAACACACTTTTATGAACACTACAAAATTGCAAAAGCACCTCAAACGTACATTGGCTTGTATGACTAACCATTGCCAAATTGTAACATTGGATTTGGTCCACCAGTTTCTATTTTCCAACGCAAACCACTGTAATAATCACACATTGACCAATAAGTCCTGACTTTCAAATAAAGGAAACGTAAGAGAGTCGGTAGCAAGGCCTACATCAGAGAAACCCTGCCATGTGAGTCGAGTTAAGGGGCCATCTATCCTACTCTACGTACCAAGCGGTACGCTACTACTGCTACACGTCAGATAGAGTAGAAGTATCGGAACGTGGCAAAGAATATACGAGGATCAAGGCTCGAATGTGTAAAGAGATGATAACAACGATGCATGGTGCAGTGAGGTGAGGGAACACTATGTATAAATATTACAATAAATAAATGGATTATCAACTCTAGTAAAGAGCACGCTCACACTCACAAGCAGGGCCCCAATGAAGACCTCTCAATTTTCAGAAGGCACTTTCTATGTAGACCTTTATTCGATTATATCATACTGCAATAAGGTTTAGTATGGGAGAAGGCGGTGGTGCTTAGATTCTGGGATACAAACTATGCTTCATAGAAGGTTTGATGGTTGTGGTCGTTTCATACGTAGTCGTTGAGTTACTTGTCATCCTCGCTCCTTATCTAGGGTTGTCCACGACGAACTTGAGACTTGGACAGTATATGCTTTCGACCCCGGCGAGCAACATTGTTCTATTAAAGGCCCACGCTTGATTGTAAGTTTCCGAGTTACAAGTACCTTTATGTTTTTACTATGCTTTAATCGTGATGCTATATGAAGAATGGTCTTATTTTCTGTCAGTCGCCTCACTCATATCAAAGCTAAAGATGCAGAAGGGCTTGTTTGTGTAATAGCCGAGAGGGCTAAGTCGATCCTATTGGTGGAGCGTGCATGACGGATGCGTTCCCCAATACCGCCTATACATAGTCCGCCTATGATAGCCGGTATGGCACTTTTTTCAAGTTGACCATGATATGGTCTATACGTCAAATATGATCACTCCATTGGAAAGTATCTTCTTTGAAAATGCATGAAGCGTGAGACGTAAAATTGGTTTCTTGTCACCCAAGAAGGAGGCTGCCCCAGGATGATTTATTTTAGTTGACAGCAGCAGAGAATGACCATCGACGTCAAGTCTGAGAGATTTTTGGCACTACAAAATGCTTTTGTATGCGCTGGCCATATCTGGAATACTAGCCATACCATGTTTGATTGTGCAATCTTGAGGTACATTGGTGCATGGTATGTATGTTGTAAGCGTGATGCTATATGACAGGTGGTCTTTGTTCATTGTCAAGTAGCTTGAGCCTAATAGAGACAAAGATGCAGAGGAGCGTGCTTAATGTAGCACATTTGTTTGGGGTGAACAGAAAGGGCGAATGCATGATAGCTAATGGATGATTCAATGACGGTCATACATTGGCAGCTAATATGCACTTTTTTCCATTCCCAGCTTTTGCCAAATCCACTTGATAGGAATGATGCACCTGCTCCAGACATTCATCTCCATCATTCAACTTTCCTGATCCGAGCCAATTTGATTGAGTTATGCTCAAATAAAGAGACATCAGTTGACGTATATAGTGCATGCTGCATGTATGGGCTGATATGCTCTTTGTTTGAGCGTAACTCGGTCAAATCATCTTGGATCAACAAAGTTGAATGATGGAGGTGAATGTCTGGAGCAGGTGCATCGTTCCTATTAAGTGGATTGGGCAAAAGCTGGGAATGAGAAAAAGTACATGTTAGCTGCCAATGTATGCATTGGAAATGAGATATGCGTACCTGCCATGCACTTGTCCCTGAAGTCACTGCCTTTTAGCTCAGGTACAAAAACACGCCTCTCTGCATCTTTGGCTCTATTAGGGTCTAGCTACTTGACAATCAACGAAGACCACTTACCATATAGCACTATGCTTACAGCATATGTAAACATAAAGATGACTGTATCTCTGAACTTTACAATGAAACCTGGGGTCTTTAATAGAACGAAGTTGCTCGTCGGGGTGGAGCGCACCTTGGGTGCAAGTTTCACGATCAGGCTCGCCGATCCTAGATTTCGCAATGTCACCAGCAGCCAAAGTGGATCTGAGGTCGACCTCTTGTATTTTTTTTCGACTTTGGCTGGTGGTGACATTGGGTGAATCTGAGAATGGCCACGACGATCGTGAAACTTCTACACAAGGTGCGCTTCGCCCCGTCGCGCAACTTTGTTCGATTGATGACCCCATGTTTCATTGTAAAGTTTAGAGATACAGGCACGTTTATGTCTTATATATGCTGTAAGCGTGATGCTATATGACAAGTGGTCATTGTTCATTGTGAGGTATCATGCAAATGAGTTATCTTACACAAGCATGCCCCTGTGGATATTCCGCTCTATCGGGATCTACCTACTTGACAATGAACAAACACCACTTGTCATAGAGCATCACACTTACAGCATAGTAAAACCTTGAAGGTACCTGTATCTGCAAATCTCCATAATGATGTCTAGAGGCTTTATGAGAACGATGTTGATCAGCATGACCGAGAGTACCTCCTGACCAAGTTTCGACGTCCCCACCAGCAATATCGGCGCGCACGGCCGTACACCCTATTTATGTTTCCATCCCTTCGTCGTCTCTCCTACATTCAATGATTTCATAATGAACTCTGGGGACTTTATGAGAACGAAATTGCTCGGCGTGATGGAAAGTGTCTTATGTGAAAGTTTCAGGTTCCAGGTGGTCAATCTCGGGGAGCAGGAGCGTCTACCCTACTTTTCTCTACATTTGGGCTGGCCGGCATTCAAAATGTTCATAATGAACCATGCGGTTTTTAAATGAATGATGTTGATCAGCATGTGCGAGAGTACCTTCTGACCAAGTTTCAAGTGCGAGATGGGGAATCCTAATAAACTACATACTAATTGACTTTTTCATAAATCCAGCGCTTTCCCAATTTCCGCCCATCATAGTAAACCCCACATTATGCTCTCCCTTTCGAAATTTTCAAATGAAGCGTGGGTTCTTTATTAAGACAAAGTTGTTCAGCATGTCCTAGAGCATATTGTGTGAAAGTTTCAGGTTTGAGAAAGGCAATCAAGCTCATGGATCAATTTTACAGCGTGCAGGCAGTGCCTGATCTATTTAATTTCCACTTCTTCCACTCTCAGCCTCTTGCCTCTTCCTCCTCCCATTCTCAACTGTTGCCCCCATTCAAGTACAACTACAACCTGAGAACGATTACCTTGCTTCCAATCCACCATGTCAATGCTACGAATATATTGATCCGATTGTCTTGAGCTGAATGGCAAGCTCATGGCGTGTGCACCCCACTTCAACACACGCCTTTCTTGAAAGCACATACTGTCTTGCACACTCCAATGCCACAATCAAACGAAACAGCATTCATTCCAGCAGTTACTATTAGCAATGACTTTATTGTATCAAGAAGTGTTCACAATCTTGTCACTCTACTACTACAACACGCTCCTCTGCCACAACCATCCCGTAACAGCAGCTGCCATTAGCAAGGTCTCCATTGTCTCAAGTTACTTGCGGCCTCTTCACGTGGACAGCTGATAACCATTGTATAAAAGCAGCTTTATTTAAGTGTGGCAACTTGCAATGATGCATACGACTTGTAATGGATGGTCCCATATCAGCTATCAAGTATCCCGCAATACAAGCACCCTTCGCCTTGTTGAGCTACACTGAAAACGACCAAGAAAGAGTGAGACCAACACTCGGATGGAAAAGGAAGCATATCAGCAGCGATCACAGAGGCTCTTTCTTATTGGACTCGCAACGGTTATGGATGAATGGATGGATGCAATCAAGTGCAGTAATGTGGAATCCTGGAATGTTGCTTTGGCTACTTGGCTCGTCGTCAGCAGTAACGAACACGTGGATACGGCTGAGGATGATGATGGATTGGATGAATTGGATGGCATGGAAACGAGGGCTTATATCTTTGACAAGAGAGGATTTACCACCATGGATGGTATTGCAACATTCAAGTCAATGCATGCAACAGCTACTTTTACAATCATGGATGAAGACACTATGACGGCAGCAACCAAGAATACCATGACACAACGGCACCTGCTGATTCTTTGTGATCCACTGGTTGGCATCTGGAAGGAAAGGAAGGAATAGAAATTTGAAGGCCGGAAGGGGAGATTGGATTAGACCCGCATCATTATATCGAGACGCTCTTGTTCCTTCTGTCATATTACATTCATTAAAGCTTCATTGTTCATATGCTGATTAGACGATGGGTAGTGCTAATAACTGATTGTATACATGTTTAAATAGACGCTTGTATCTTCAATGTTGATATGAGAGTATTTATGTTTTCCTTATGTATGCTATATGACAAGAGGTCTTTGTTCATTGTCAAGCAGTAGACCCTGGTAGAGCAAGAGGTGCAGAGGGGCAAGTGTGTGTAACTTGAGCTGCGAGGTGCAGTAATGCGATCTTGGACTGCTGTAATGCTCAACCGCCCTAAGAGCTGAACATCAACTCATACAAGCAGCGACGTCTACGATGCAATAGACCGATTGCAAAGGAGCTTTATGGGAAAGAAAGAGCTGTTGTTTATTGTTTGCATCGAACAGGCTTATAAAGGCCACATGCTCTCTAACGGCACTAATGCAGGAGAGTGTGAGAAATACGACCGGCCTGCAGACACTTCACAACAGAGGTCAAGAGTGGAAGGGTCTATCCTATTGGTGGAAGGTGCATGATGGATATTTTCCCCCTGAAAGCCTATAGAAAGGTCCGGTTATACTATTCCGTACAGATTTATTCGTTCTTATATAATGTTGTAAAAATTAGCGTAGCTGAAAACTATCATAGGTAAGCATGACACGTTCATGTACTCGTGAATCGTGGCATCACAACAGCTCATTCTTTCTTGAGCAGAGTGAATCAAGTTACAATGAACCAAGCACTATGTTGGGAATCATCACTCCCGAATTAATATCTTGCAATTCAAGCGTTCGCGAACCATTCCTGCCTTTCGTCTATCAACACATGAACTACGTAGGACCTGTGACAAAAGAACAAAAGCATCTCGATACGATGATGTAAATGATCCAATCTCGCTTTCCAACCATCAAGTTTCTATTCCCCCTCCTTTCAATCCAGAACCCACCCAGTGATCCACAACTTAAGTATGTGACCTGATGGCATGATGATGTTTAGATAATATGTTGAATTTAATGGAAAAGTCGAAGAATAGCACATGGTAGTGTATATGTTGTTTATCGAGCAAGTATGATAAGGGAACAGGATTGTAAACTGACAAGCTACGGGTGTGTCACATCGAGTCGAAAGGGATAGCTGTGCCATAGTATTCTTGATTGCTGCCGTCATAAACATCCTTCATCCATGAATGTAAAATAGCTGCTGCATGCATTGACTTGAGTATTCCAATAGCATCCATGACTGTAAAGCGCCGTTCACCCAGATATGATCCATCTCGTCAATCCCATCCAATCCCATCATCATTATCCTAAGCCGTATCCACGTGATCGTTCCTGCGGACGACGCGCCAAGTAACCAAAGCAACATCCCAGGATATCTCATCACTGTACTTGATTGCATCCATCCATCATATCCAATATGTCGGTTGAAGACAGCCATGTGATAGCTGCTGATATGCTCCCTTCTCCATCCGGCTGCTGGTCAATCCGTTCTTGGTCATTTTCTTCCATCGCAGCCCAAGTAGATGAAGATTACTTGTATTGCGGTGTACTCTATTGCGGTGTACTTGATAGCTGATATGGCATCCCATCGATTGTCATCCGTATGTATGTATCAAAGCTAGTTGCTGCAAGTAACTTGAGACAATGGAGTAAAAGACATCGATAATAGCAACAGCTGCTATGTTTTGTCGTGGCAGAGAAGTGTGCAAGGGCGTGTGTTGTAGTAGAGTGACAAGGCTGTGAATGCTGCTCGATACAATGGAGTAAAGACCTTGCTAGTGGTAACTGCTGGAATGAATGCTATTGCGTTTGATTGTGGCCGAGGATTGTACAAGAGAAGCTGGAGTGTCAAGAAGCGCGTGTGTTGCTGTAGTGGGGTGTACACGCCATGGAGTTGCCATTCAGTCAAAGACAATAGGATCAATACAGTTGTAGGATTGGCATGATGGATTGAAGCAGTACAATCGATCACAGGCAGCAGTTGTACTTGAATGGGGCAACAGTTGAGAGTGAGAGGAAGAGGCAAGAAGTTGGGAAAGGAAAGAGGTAGAAATTAAATAGATCAGACACCGTACCAGAGATCCATGTACACTATAAATGACTCCATGACCTTGATTGCCCCTCTCCAACCTGAAACTTTCACACAAGATGCTCTTGGTCATGCTAATCAACTTTGTATTAATAAAGAACACACATTTCATTTGAAGATTTTGAATGGGAGGGTATAATGTGGGGTTTACTATGGATGGTCGGAAATCGGGTACGCGCCGGATTTATTGAAATGACATTTAGTATGTATTACCTTGGGATTGCCCATTTTGAACTTGAAACTTGGTCAGAAGGTTCGCTGAGACATGCTGATCAACTCCATTCATTTAAAAATCGTAGGCTTCATTATAAATATTTTGGATGCGGGGCGGCCCAAACGTAGGGCAAAAGTAGGTTGGGCGCTCCCTGAGGCTGAGATTGGCTATCTCGAGCCTGAAACTCTCATGCAAGCTACTTTCGATCACGGCGAGCAATTTCGTTCTCATAAAGATGCCACACTTCATTATGAAGATTTTGAATGGCAGCGCCCGGATGTATGGAGGGAAACATAGATAAGATGTACGGCCCGCGCCCGCCGATATTGGTCATCTCGAATATGGAACTTGGTCAGAAGGTCCTCTCGGCCATGCTGATCAACTTTGTACTCATAAAGACGCCACACTTCATCATGGCAACTTGTAGAAACAGATACCTTTATGTTTTTACATATGCTTTAAGCGTGATGCTATATGGAAAGTGGTGTTTGTTCATTGTGAAGTATCATGCAAATGAGCTGTATTACACAAACACGTCCCTCTGCATCTTTGGCTTTATCTGGGTCCCGCTGCTTGACAATGAACCAAGATCACTTTACGCTTACAGCATATTTAAAACACAAAGGTGCCTGTATCTCTAAACTTTACAATGAAGCGTGGGGTCTTCAATCGAACAGAGTTGCGTGGCGTGGTCAGGCGCACCTTGTGTGCAAGTTTCACGATCAGGCTCGCCAATCCCAAATTTCGCAATGTCACCACCAGCCAAAGTGGAAAAAAAAAATTCAAGAGGTTGACCAGATCCACTTTGGCTGGTGCGGGACATTGCGAAATCGGGGATTGGCGGCCACGATCGTGAAACTTCTACACAAGTTACTTTCGGCCCCAACGAGCAAGTTTGTTCTATTAAAGAGCCCACGTTTCATTGTAAAGTTTAGAGGTTTATGCACCTTTATGCTTTACATATGTTGTAGCATGATGGGAGTTGCTTTCTCCTTGTGGTTGGTGTTGGCTGCATTAACGGAAAGATGGAGAGCTGAGTGAAATGGCACGTGGTAGTTACACAAACACGTCCTTGACAGGTTCCTGTACAAATGGATGATGATTGATGATTGCCTTTAGGAAGGTACGCACGTAAACAGCGCCCAATAATGATGGAGTGTCAAGGTACGTATATGATAATGGTGGTTCCATATCACATTTGGGTGTAGGAGAATGTCGAGCTGCATAAACCAATTTCAATTAGGAGGAGGATAGTGCAATGTGCAAGCAGGTTGGATGAATTGATAAATGATAATATAATAATATTTGAGATGAAAGGCGAGCGCATGGTCAATGATGGATGAATGCAGACGACATAGGATAACAAAAGTAGTGCGCGCATGGTCAATAAGGATTGATGAGGGTACGTTTATTTGGTTGGTTAGCTGGATTACGTTACTACCGTGCGCGGGTAGTAATTCCCTCAGCCTAATGGACTTTGCTATAGACACCATGTCTCTTGCACCATCCTTTATTCTTTATTCAAACTGCGATTGCGCAATGCCAGGTGAGGCTTGATTGCTGGTATCAAAGATGATCCTATGATCCTCCCTGTTTACCGAACACACATACCAATATTAAGAAAAGGTTGACAACATGGCAAATCATCTTTAATAATAATGGGGATGTACGTTAGGCGTAAAAGTGATTAATTTCCTTGATAGATTTCTTATCATTCGTCGATGTATGCGTGGACAACATCATCGCACTAGGCTCCCCAGACTTATTCCTGGTATATACTCCCCATCACTTTATCAGCTCATGCATCAACTTATCAATGCATCATCCCCAACAGAGAGAAATGCCCACGCCCACAATGCACAATAAAGGATGTTGTCGCCGCCCATCATACTCCCATACGTCTCTTTCCTCCACTGTCATACTTCTTCGATTGCTTACAAGGTCAATGTCCAAGGTTTGTGTGTATCACATCTTCCAACCTGTGAATAAATGTTGATCTTTGTGGATATTCAAAGTGCTTCTTGTATCGTAGCCGTCATTGTGATATTGGACCCTTATAATGAGGTAAAGCGTGATCATGTTGCTTGATGAGCCAACATTCATATACCCCACCTTGTTGCTTTCGATATAGCTAGCTCTCCCTGAAGCATCTGAAAAAGTTGGTTTAGACCTCATGTCAAAAGTTGCATGAATCTCTACCCACCCCAACTCTGACATACGCAAAAAGGAAATCACGGCGACATCAATCAAAAGTCAACCCTGATCAAAATAGTACAGCTATGTATCCTTCAAGGGAATCAGTTTGCTACTATGATGGCAGCAATGTTAAGCATCAGAGATATGGCATTATTCCTACAACATTTACCACGGTGCGGGAGAGAACATACGTGAACACGGATGTTTAAGAATTGCCGTGACCCACAGCAATATCTCAGTAACGGTGAATGGACATCCAGAGCAACCTTTTTTTTTTGTTCCCTGTGATATTCCCCTCTCTTTCTCTTCTCTCCTTCTTTGAACCATACATATCAAATGTCAACACCATCTTCATCTTATGCCTTTACTGAACACGACGACGGCGAGTTTGATCAGTTGGAGGATGAGGTTGATGTCATCAGTCATCGAGTCCGTATCCGTGGCGCCAACAGCTTTCAATGAACATGCCTACGTGATCGACCTTGAAGCAGGCCAGCATGTTCCCACCCTCTTACTCACCATGGTACAATCACAATCCTTCCTCAAATTCTACTTTATAGGCTTTTTATATTGAAGACAGTCGTAATTGTGGACTCTTCCGCAGATTGCCCTACGATCAACTTGTTTCGGTGAACTCTATCAGTTATTGCAAGCATGCGGCATCCAGAAACCCAACCTAAGGTATGAATCAGCAACATATATTCTTGACCGTATCATCATTCAAATACGAGATGGTTTTTAGGTTCTATATCAAGCCAACCATCCCCTGTGCAAATGAAAGAATCGGTGCCGCAGATTACGGAACCAGCTATTGGCAAGTCTATTCGAAGAAGCTCCGGGATTTCTTTGATAGCACTGGCTTTCCATCGTCAAAGAAAAAGAATCTTGTTCTTGAGAAGGTGCAACTTTTTCCCCAAGGACCTGGAAGACCGAGCACTCAAGCTTATTGTCTGCAGCCTCGGATATGTGGATGCTGACGGGTGTATTGGATGGGACTATGCACATGATGTTTGGCCACCCCAAGTCAAGCTGGATCGGATCAAGTTTATTGCACGTGACAAGACATTTTATGGACTGGTTGGCATCAGAGTTCAAGGAATTGGGAATGAAGCCTTCTGTGCTACAACAAGGTCCATCACTACAAGCTCTGTTTTTGTATAAGATGGATGCTAAGGCTATGGAGTTATTCAAGCAAGCATTGGATGCCATGAAGAAAGCCAATATCCCCATCGCTGGAAAATCTCAATTGCTCCATGATTTATGGAGGAGGAGCACTGTATGTATCCATGGTTGTATTGATATTGGCTATGATAGATATTAGTATAGTTTAATGAGTATCAAAATAAGACGACGCTTTTCGATGTTCCAGAGCCAAGGAAGATCCGTTGCCCATCAATACACAAAAAGAAAGCCATGTTAGCTAAAATCTTTATGTTTACGTGATATGGAATCGCTTATCTTATCAAGTACCCTTTTCTCTATTATTCTCTATTCTATAGCTGATCGCCACATAAAGGATATGTGGCTCTAAGGATAATGGGAAAGACAAATTAAACGAAAGTAATTTCTACATCGATAGAGGGCAATTATAGATAAACAGCATATTTATTTATAGTCATCATTGAACATGATCAATCCAACTAATAAGCCTGATTAATACCAAACTGGAGTTCTAATGCAAATGGTACTGCTTATGGAGTTTCGTTGTCATGGGTGTGATTGTTGCTGTTATCCATATAAGGGACGGATGGTGCAGAGCGAGTCCTTCCCAGAGTAAACTTTTGCTTCCCGCCTCTATTTCAAACCTGTCAACGCCATGAAATCAGACCACGACATTGACCTGAACGAGTTGGTCAATCAGTTATCCTCCCAAGTTCATGGTTGTCTCGAACGAATCCTGATAGAGCCACAGCAACCGAAGCAAGATGAAGAATCCAAATGTAAGGACCTTGTGTACGCATTCCTTGTGCTTGACCATTGACGTGGAAACACAGCCCTCGAAACATATACCGACGACCTAAAGGCGACCGCCATGGCATTGGAAAGGCAACTCAAAGACGTTCGACTACGGTCATTAGGGGACAGGAAACTTGCAGTAAATGAAGTAAGTAGTTCTTGTCAGTGTGCATAGTATTCCACACGTCGCTAATATGCATATGATATGTAGTCGATATCACTCTTGAAGCGAGATATCGAATTGAAGCAGAATGCTATCGACAAATATGCAAGCAAACTCGATCAGTGGAGCAATGACCTGCCAGTACTCGTCGCAAAGAGCAAACAAGTAGTATTACATAGGACAGATGGGAAAGATATCGATCACAAGAATGTACAACAGCAGCCAAAGAAGGACGAAGAGGATGAGGAGATGGTTGAGGAATTATAATATACGCAGTATTATGGATCTATTTGTTATCTGTGTTGGAGTATGGAAGGTGATATGTGTGTTAATGTACGGGTGGTGGTGGATGGAGTGAAAGTTTCGAGTGCAATTATGCAGCAGCAGCAGATGGGGGCAGGAAGAACAATTCTAACATGTGGGTGAATCAAGTGGAATCAATCAAATTGCATGATTTGAAATCAGGAGATTAATGATTGGCTGTGAAGTGAGAGAATTTGTGGAATTGCCCAACAATCTCATAAAACTATCATTCATGACGTAACTCCCTTTTTACCAATGTCGCGTGACACGAGACACTAAGGCTTTCATTTTGGTTCTTCACAGTGTCACATCGAGCCAATGACAAATACCGAGTTCCATTCTCAAAGATAGTATCAAGAGTCAAAGAAAATGAAATGGTAGCTGTAGTTGTAGTACGGCACAGCTCGAAATAGATATCGAATCCTATCTTTATCGTTTGGGTCATGTGCAGGCGTATTTGGCATGTCGACGAAACGATTGTGCAACCGAACCCAGACGTCACGGAATTTAAAGCCGTTTCTTTCGGCAAATCTTGTGTCCTTTTTTCCATTTTTCTTCTTCATTCTACTTGTCATTGCTCATGTCGGCCGTCGCTTTCAACGTATTATGGATTGTATGCGTTCTTTTACTTTTACTCGCTCTATTTCTGGCTGTAAGAAGACGAAGAATGGCATCGAGACAAAGTAAGTTGCTATAATATCAGTATGCATTGAAGGCCAATTGTTGACTCTCTTTTTTATAAAGTTGCTCAAGCTCGTCAACAAACACAAGCGTATCGGCAAGAGATACACGGGACAAATGCGCCAGATGTTCATATATACATGCCATCATACCATGAGTATCTTAGTGCTCAAAGGCAATATGGTCAGCCAACTGCTGCCACCGGCAATGTCGAAATGGGCTCCGTGCAACCTCCGCCGCCAGTGTATAAAGCCGAAGATCAACCACCACCCTCTTACCAAGACTACAACAAAGACGTGCGCATACAAGCAGCAGCATCATCTTCAGCAAACTGATCTCCTTTTCCCCCTTCGACATACATATATACACACCTACTATTACATTCCTCTCTTGTATAGATTATTATAGCATGGCTACTCTCTTGTAAATTCACACTCACTTACACATCATGTCGTAGCTTGGCAAAAAAAGTCTTGGCATTTTCCATGCGACGCTTCCCCATCTTGTACAATACATTTACATTTTCGAACTAAATTTATTCTCATTTCTTGTGGCAAAAGGAAGATCATCCCTAATGAACCGTAACACAAGATCCGTTTTGCCATTTGCATATCATCATTATGAACTTTACTAATGGCTAGCTATCATCAATGCAATTGCTAGGAGATCGATGCATGAATGGTCTTTACCATTACTATCATCCATAATGATACCTGACGACGACCAGCACTTGTTGAATAAAGGATCAATCTACTAACACTAGTTTCTTTGATCTATTCTCTCTTTTCCAACCATCCTTATCCCCATCATGTTTCAGATCATTAACCTCTTTGATGGATCACACCCTCAAAAACCACCATTGTAATGCACATCACTGAGACAACCAACCGTGTGCCATGGTGTGTGTCTCTTTACCATCGGAAACTGAAATCGACATTGGGTGTATATAAGCGTCAGTGTCCCTGATTAAAGCCATTTACAAGGACGACATCCTATGTATATAGCTTATCCGTGTGCGCAAAGTAGTAAATGTATCATATGCTCAACTCAATACATAGTCCCTTTCTAATCTTTCCTCATATCCCAAATGATTATTATATCTTAGACGATCAACACACATTGGCCAAATAGAGAGGGGGGAAATAATGTTATATTTACAGACGTAATGGTTCTACTTGATCCTGCTGTATCCTAAGTGATTTTTTGGCTGATTGTATATCGCTGATGATATCGTCCTCATCATCATCATTATCTTCTCCACTATCAACGGCAAAGTTCTTGATTCCTTCTGCGGTCATCAACGCACTCAATAACACCCTTCGTTCGGTTTGCAGTCTTTGTAAGGAGCGATGCGTTGTTTCCAATTCTTCATGAAGAAGCTCTCGTTCCCTTAAGCTGTAACGTAACTTGGCTTTGGCTAACTTGTATTCATGCTGATAATCGACGTCTGTTTGTTCCATATCCGAACCATCCGAGAGTTCAGTCGATGCAGGTGCTGCTGTTGCTGTTGCTACTGGATTGAATGCCTTGTCACGTTTCCGTTTTAAGGGTGATGGCGCTGATGGTGTTGTTGTTGATGATGATGATGATGGATACGCAATCTCTTCATTATGTTCAGCTCGTCGATGTCTTGTTAAAGCATCCAGTCTTCCAAAGCTTTATATAAAGATAAGTATATATGTATATATCCAAAGCCATCCCTACGCAGCCTTACCTTTGATCACATCCCTCATGTGGACATTCATATGGTTTTTCTCCAGTGTGTATACGTAAATGCATCATGAGCGTGAATCGATTATGGCATTTGACATTTTGTCGCGGACAATGGGACCACTGGCAGCAATATTCATTCCGTTTCCATCCCACGTGATCTAATATAATGATATCAATATGAATACATAGCAACCCACTATAACCCACAACCACAACCACCAGCATTTGCCTATAGAAAACTTACCTTCAGACAGGTGAGTTTTGAAACTGGAATGATCAGGGAAAACACGGCCACAGTCTTCCCATTTGCAGACTAGCTTTGTTTCTTGGTCGTTCTTGTTAGAAGGGTCTTGTGATAACTGTTGTAAAGCTGCTACGGCATCCAATGTAGCTTGATCCACGGGTGATGAGGTCTCTGCTGGCATGAGGATACAGGTCTTGTGTAAGGTTGTTGCTGGAGATGAAAGAAACAGTCATGCATGACCGATTTGGATCGAGCAAGAAAAAATCATCCTCTGTCTTTGTTTCCTTCCCGCCCTTCAACCTTGATCTACCATGGAGGCCAAATTCGACAAGATTCGATCGCAGGCCAATTCCAAGCTGGAAAACGTTAAATTGGTATGTTTTATACACACACGTCTCCTTTCAACATAATTGACCTTTGGTTGAATAGTATGCACGGACGTTGTTAGCTATCGAGGAGGTGAGAACAGCACCCACAAGCTTATTATACAACAACATGCTTATCTATTTACCAACCTTAGACGATCCGTGAACAAAATGCTGCATTGACACCATCCGCTTATTTCGGTGCTATCGTAAGCTATTGATCCATATACATATGTATATACACGCAGAGCTGACCTGTCATGGATGGGATAGATGACAACATTGCAAGCAACATCCGCCGATAGTGATATTGCAGGAGCATTGGTGTACTTGTTGAATGATGTGATTGGAAGGTAGGGTAGGAAGATGCGGTAACGAAATGGAATACTGAAATAGTAGTATGATATAGTCTTCCTCAGGCTGTGGTGCGATCAAAGTTCAATGACATTATGCACGTGCTTGAAGTGGTCTATGAACACCATAAGGATGAACAACCTGTTTTGCGATCGGTTGTGGGATGTCTTCAAGAACTCCTCGTCAAACAAGATGCCAACGCATGGAGCATGCCTATTACCAAAAAAGCTTTCCAAATGTTGCTTCTACTCAGCGTGAACACATCCGTCAAGGTATCATCATGGATACGAGTGATTCTATCGTTGACGAGGCATTAATACCATTTGATATGTAGGCAAGGAAAGCGGCCCATGACGCCATCCGTGTTATCCTTTCATCACCTCCACCACCCACTGCACAACACCCAGCTGCCAATGCAACGGCTGATTTTGTGTTACGTGTTTTGCATGAGACCAACAAGAATGATCAACATGCTGCTCAGCAAATTCTTTCTTTACTTCAATCCATTGTCGCTTATTGGCCTGCCAACGTAAGTCAACACACACTTTGATATATTGCCATCCCTAACCATGTTTCTACATATAGCGTTTCACTGTGCTTTGCCAAACATTGCTTCAGCTTCCCAAATTCAACAATGTCTTTTTGACCAAGAGCGCATTTGAAGTATTCGAGGCCTTGTTTGATGTTCAAGAAACTGATATTGAGGAGGAAAAGTTTATTGCTTTGTTAAAGGTAAGATGGAGGTGTGCACAAAGAGTGTCCAAGAAGAGGATATTGATTATTATATATACTTTTAGGCTATTGGCGATATCAAACCCTCTGCTATTGACGAACGACTTTTGCCATCTTGGCTTTTGATTATCAGCAAGGCATACCCTGCATATTCAAAGTAAGTATTGGAAAAGAAAGGCTGGTATGGAGTAGATGATTTATGGAGCTGTTGTGTACTTTATAGGATGAACCCTGAACAATGTGCTGCTGCTTTCCCTGCCGTATTTGCCACTATCTTTAACGATTTCCAGCAAGAATCTCGTGTTTTCCGACAAATGGGCGATTGCTTGAGTGCCCTCATCGAGTACTGTGTGACACCCAACATGATTACACAAGCAGCCCAGGGACAACAAAACGGCTTGACCGATATTATCTCACTTGTCGAGAGTGGATTGGGTGTACACTATCAGGCTGCATGGACGCATGTCATGACTGTCCAACAAGCTTTATTCAGAAAGCTTCACCGTACATCAGCCCCATTGATGGATGGATGTGTTGCCCTCTTGGGTGAACTACGACTTGCGTCTGCTGATTCTTACAAGGAGAGTTTGGATAAGACATTGGGTGCTGCTATTACGCATATGGGTGCTGAACATTTCCTTGGTATTCTTCCACTCAACCTCGAAGGAACGGATGCCAATCATGTCGGCCGTGCCTTTTTATTGCCACTCTTAAAGACTTATGTGACCAATACGAATCTCGGTTACTTTGTCAATGTTTTGATACCCCTGGGTGATCGTCTTGCTACCAAAGGACAAGCTGCTGCTGATCAAGGATTGGACCTTCAAGCCAAGGTGTATGAAACTTTGGTAAACCAAATTTGGAGTCTTGCCCCTCGATTCTGTGACCTTCCTATCGACTTGTGCAGTGCATTTACTGAGACTGTGGCCGAACGATTCAGCAGTTTGCTTTATTCTCAACCCGAACAACGCCCTAATGTGGCTCAGGCTTTGCAATATCTGATTGAAAAGAACCAGACACTCGCCAAGTCTTCTGCCAGTGATAAGGATTTACAAGCTGCATATGGCATCACTCAATCCCAAGCCAACCAGAATATCCAACACATGAGCAAGTTTGCTGTCAATTACCTTGCTGTTTTCTTTAACGTCTACAGTCAAATTGGTGCTGGTCATCGTGGATTCCTAAATGAGGTTATCAAGAGCTTCCTTAGCATTGCCACTGCAGAGGTAAGGTGATGATGGATATTGATCAAGGGTTGAATGCTTATTGTTATATATATCTCGATAGGATATCAATTCTACATTTAAAAAAGTACTTGGCTTGCTTTCTCAAGCATTGGAGAACCCATCAGCTTCCACGGCAGCATCGAATGACCCAAGTGTGCCTCCACCCATGTCGTACACCATGCTGGACCTCTCGGTGATCATGGTTCCCTTTTTGGATCCCGAATCCATGCAGCTCTTGTACAACGGTACCTTGACAAGCCTGATCAACAAGGAAGATGAGCCTGCTCTTCAAAAGAAGGGATACAAGATCTTGTACCATTTGATGCAAACCCCTAGCGGTCGTCAAATTGGATTGCAAAACATTGGCGAATTGCAAGAACGAGTCCTTGAAGCCACCCCTACATGTACCATTGGTGCACGCAAGAACCGCGTAAATGCTTTGCGTGGTATAGTTGATTTGCTTCCATCTTCGGACCTTCATTTTATCCCAGCCATCTTGTCTGAAGTGGTGATTAGTTCCAAGGACAGCAGTGAAAAGACACGTAACGCTGCATTCACTCTTTTGGTCGAAATGGGTAACAAAATGAGACAAGGTGGTACGGTCAAGAGTAGTAAGCTCCAAGGATTTGATGAGACGGCTCCTGACAGTAAGTACTAATGCCAATGAAAGGACGGGGATATCCATGCTAATCCTATCTTGATATAGCTGTTGCCAACATTGGTGAATACTTCACCATGGTTACTGCTGGTCTCGCTGGTACCACGGCTCACATGATTTCGGCAACCATCGTTGCCCTTTCACGTATCTTTTTCGAGTTCAAGGGTAAGCTTCTTTCTCATAGTCGCAATATACATTTATTCATTTGTTGGCTTTTTTTTTTTCATTTAGATGACCTTTCACCTGAACTTGTCATGGAACTTTTGCAAACGATCAATGTCTTTGTGGGATCCAACAACCGAGAAATCGTGGCCTCTGCACTTGGCTATGTCAAAGTCTGTATCGTTGTTTTGCCTGACGAGATGGTCGAACCACAGTTGGAGGCAGTCGTTTCCAGCTTGGTCCAATGCAGTCATCAAACACGCAACCATTTCAAGCTCAAGTTGCGACATATCTTTGAGCGCTTGATTCGTCGATTTGGATACAACAAGATCCATACGCTTGTTCCTGAAGAAGACAAGAAGCTTATTGCCAACATTCAGAAACGTCGTCTACGTGCCAAGAGAAGAAAGGCCCTTGATAATCAAGAAGACAGCGATGAGGAAATGATGGAAGAGGGTGCAGCACGTGAGATGGCTAAAAAGACGGGTGCTGGCTTCCACGATGCATATGAAGAAGCTCTTTATGGCAGTGAAAGTGAACTGGAAGGTGGCTCAGATGATGAAGTATTACAAAATGTCAAGACCGCCTTGTCCAAGGTCAGCAACAAAAAGAAGGGATTACCGCAAACCTTTATTCGTGAAGGTGTGGATGATACGCCACTTGACTTTTTGGATCGATCCGCATTATCACGTATCACATCTTCCAAGCCTGTGGAACGCAAAAAGCAGGTGTTGGCTAAATCTGCCGAATACGACGATGACGGCCGCATGGTGTTCAAAGAGTCTGACGATGAGAGCGACAATGATTCCGATGAAGAGGAAACCGAAGATTATTACATGCAAGCACAAAAGAGTGCAGACGGCTTTGTGCGTACACAGCAAAACAAGATCAAGTTTAAAAAGGGCGGTCAAAACAATGATTTCGATGACAATGACGCCATGGATGTGGATCAAGGCGCTGCAGCAAAACGAAAAAAGAAGGCCAAGCAACAATTTGAAATGATTGGCAAGGAATTCCGCTCAAAGGTAAGAGAGAGAAAGGGAGCGATACGAATGCGTTTATTGAACGGGTGTCTTTTTTATCCAATAGAAAGCAGGAGGTGATGTCAAGAAAAAGAACCAGTCGGATCCCTATGCTTATGTCCCACTTGGCAAAGTTACAAAGAAAGGTCGCAAAGGACCCAAGATTACCTACACCGGCAGACTCAAACGGTAGACAACACATTTGCACACCACAGCCCAATCCCACGTTATTCTATCCGCATATATTAGATTGTATATTAACCGATTGCATCAACAATGAAAATTATCATATTAAGGACAAAATGTTTTTGTCATTGACATCTATCCCTAGTTGTTTGTATCCTGCAGTAGCTTTTTCAATATAAGTGGATGCCGTACTATCTGCGGTTTGTTCTCCACACCATCGTAAGACGACTCCATAGACCAGGAAAAGATCAGATTGTAGCTGCAATGATCGTAACGTGAGCACTTTGGGCATGATGGTATCGAGCATAGACATGATATTTGGCGCCGTCGATCGATCTGCCATAAAACAAGCCTCACAGAGTTGGATCGTTGCTGCACAATATTGGGGTATATCGCGAATGCGTTTGGCTGTATTCAATGCTTGGATAAGCCATTCTTGTGCACCTTGAAAATCTTGCTTCTCCTATGTGCCTTTTGTATAAACATCGCTGTTCCTTCTCCCTTTTTTGGAAATCCTTACCATGTGGTATCGGCCCTTTTCAATACTGAGCGTAATGATCTGAGGAAGATTATCGGTTCTTTGCACTGAGGCATAGCATTGGTCAAGAATCACACCATACTGCTCCGGACAATCTCTCCTAGCGTGAACAAGCGCTAATTCATGCAAGGCGGCAATATGATCTTCTGGCATAGATGGATGCGTAAATCGCCACAGGTCTTGTTGGTCTTGTGTCTCAGGTAATTGTTCCCCTATGAATTCGCTTCGATCCACCTGTTAGTATCACCATCATCACTCTCTATATCATCCATATATACCATTGACGCTGTTTCTGATGTCTTATTTGGCATTGTAGTTGCTTCCAGACTAATGACATCCGGCTTTGATCAGGATATGTATTGCCATAGTCTTCCAAGATTTGAAGAGCATTGTCAAATTCACCCATAGAGGCACGCTGTCGTTCCGAAAATTAGATGCTGGTAAATAAAGCATGTCTCTTTTTTCATTACCATCTTGGCTGCTAGTAGGTATAATTCTTCAGTGTCCTCTTGGGTGCCTTCTTCTGTAGTCTTGGCTGCATCCAGGTATGCTTCAGATAAAGCCCGGAAACCTGTAAAGAATACACGCTTTAGCATCTGCCCCCGCCATGTCATAAGGACGTTGTTTGTTTGTACCATAAATATCCCAAATGCATGATTTGAATAGGTAGCTTGTTCTGGCTGTGTATTTTACATTCCCAATTGAACTCTGTACTGCGCTCTTGTTGACCATTTCAAACACCGAGATAGGCGAATCACCCTAAGTAGAATGCCGATGAGTGCCATGGATCATGAAACTAGAAAAGAGAAATCGCACTTACACGACGAATCATATCTCTTGCATAAGTAAGCTTTGTCATACTTTCCAAATAGATAGCATTGGGACCATTTTGATCTGTGGATACACGATGCTTGAAATTCTGAAGTAACGTCGACCCGATACTCTTCATGTGTAAATTCCAGCTATATCAAAGCCGCGTGTGAATACCATGTATGCCCATGATTGCCTACTAAATATATATTTACCTCACAACCTCGTCGAGACAATTGTCGTCTTGATTTTCCCGTGCAACGTTCAATGCTTCTTCAAATGCCTATCATGGATATCAGTATTCATACTTGAGTCCCTAGTGGTTATACTTACCGCTGCTGCACGCCGTACATGGCCAAACTTTGCTTCAAGAATACCAAGATTTAAGAGTGCGTAATGATACATCGGCCTACATTTTATGTTAGTGGCCTATATCAAGAACATTGGGTGGGTATATATACTTGCGTTTCCCGGTACAAAAGACAGTAATCAAAGAATCGATGAAGATTGGCAACAGCGCCCTCATATTCTGACGTGCGGATATAGTTGACAAATCTCACTTGATGGATTTTGCCCAAGTCAGGTGCATATGTCTGGAGGAAATTGAGATACTTGTCCAATGCTTGAGGAGATATGTCGCATGTCCTAGTTTCTATATAGACAATGAATAACGCATATACAATTATACCTGAGATAGCTTACGTTCAATACGCTCTGCTTCCGTCGTTAAAAATTTGTCCACATAATGCTCTGAAATCCACCATCCTAAATCCAGGTTGTTCATAAGTTGATGGAACGAAATGGACCAGTGGACTATGCTCTCAATTACCTCCATTGGTTTCATGCTTGTGTTTGGATGTTTTGTGCGTGATATAAGGTCGCTTAAAAGTGTTGTCCATGGTATCAATATCCATAACATCATTGGTGTTGATGCCGGTTGCTGTCATTGCATATTGCTGGAATACTGTAAAGAGCTCATTTCGTTGAAGAATGGATGCATTGAGAAACTCGAGTCGGCAACGTCGAACAAAGAAACCCAGGATGCTTGATTTATCCTATGCCATTCATTATAAGATACGCTGTATAGCTTTATCCATCCCATTCTATACTTACCATGATCATCGCCTCTGGCTCCCATGATCCTGCCTAATGATATAATCAGCAAATCGAATATAGTAAGCAGACGCATCTTACGCACTATTTGTTCCTTTTCTTCAAGCGTATCAATGAGAGCTATCCAAAACGTTATATAAGTATGACAAGTGATCCTTTTGCTATAGTCAATACATACAATACATGAATTGAAAGAGCTTGTCTGGGTTATTCATCTCCTTGATCTGTGTGCATTTAAAAGCAGGTGATGAGTTTTCTACCCTATCGCGCGCACGCCTATCCATTCTATTCCAACATACACTTGTTTGGAGCGGCTCGAGCCATTCTTGTGAGTTTCCAGACTCTGTAATTGCCTTAAAGTCATTGACAATCTCTATTGGTGAAGGATCTTGTCGCGTATCACATGTCTACCAGCCATGAGCATATACGTTTGTTGGAATGTGCAAAAGGAAGAAGAACGCCCACCTGAATATAGTCGAGTAACAAGCTGATCAACTTTGGCCCTGTCTCGAATGGAATCAAGTTGCGACTGAAGTGGTCAATCAGAATCAAGATCAGGATTTTGAAAGGGGTCAGGTATCGAGTGCGGATAATAGAGCGTTGAGGAAGCATGAAAATGTAACACGACACACAACCACAGATTCCCGTGGCACTTTGATTGTTCTAGCTTACTAGTATAACACCGCCCCCCCCCACCACCTATTACGGCTTAATCATGCACAAATGTCCACCTTGCTCTTTACAGCCAAATAAAAAAAAGTTGTATTTCCTTATGACTAAAAAGTATATTTTCTATGTACAGTGTTGGATCGTTGGTTTGGTCCTTTACGACTCTTGGATAAATTCAGTGCGGTGTTGCCGGCTGAAAATCCTAGATTTGGATGTTCATTATACAAACCTTTAGCACTTTTTTTAAATATTACTTATCTTTGGTTGTCAACTTACATCATCAACTGCTTCAAATCGTTCACTTTGGTAGTAAGGCCTCTAAAATCAATCACAACCAAGCAGACCTTTTGGCTATTTTGCCTGAAAGATAGTAGGTCTACAAGAGATCTCATCATGGTCAATATCTGCTTTGTCACGGCTCCCATATTCAACTTGAGACCGCGATTTGCGACAGTACCCATCCTCCTTCAGCTCGATGATATGGATGTCAAAGGGACAAATACTCCATAATGATATGTATTCTTTGCTACAGTGGCTAAAAATGAAAACGATTAGCATCATATGTACACGGAGTTCATTAGCACCTTACGCCTACCTTGGGCAATTGCCCTTGTAAGCAATCAAAGAAGACAGACAGACGAAAGAGAGGTGTGGGATTATGCTGAACGGCGACAACATCCTTTTATTGTGCATTGTGGGCGTGGGTATTATGTCTGTTGGGGATGATACATTGACAAATTGATGCATGAGCTGATAAAGTGATACCAGGGTTAACTCTTAAGAGCCTAATGCAACGTTGTCTATGCATACAATTGATTCAAATTACCCATATCATTTTGAGATGAACTCTGAGGGATTATATCGAGAGATCAAGTGAATACCTGTAAACCAAATATTGTATTGAAGGATCAAAGAATGTTGCTTTAAACTGAATAGTGGATTGTGCTAATAAAGATGATGAATGAAGAATTTATATGAACAATAGCATATACATAAATACAGATGCGGATGATGGATTCTATTATACTGATGATGGGGGAGGGATGGAGGTGGAAAGGGAAAATGAGTAGAATGCATATCTATGTTGTTGTTATTGAGACGGCCTTGAAGTCATTGTACTCTTGGAGCATTTAGGACAACCATTGCCAGAAATCAAGGAATACACAATGCCATGCTTGACGCATTTACGAAAACACCGACCGCAATAATCATCCGGATCCGTAGTTAAGGCTCGATTACAATGGGGACAGCTTCGACGGCAACTACTGCATTGCCATCCAGGACCAAGCACTCGGCCACAGTCTCCGCATATGGCTAGTTCTTCATCTTCATCTTCGTCTTCGACTTGATCGTCATTGTTATCGTTCGTATCCTGGTTTGTGAATGGCTTCATCGATTCCGGAGTTGGGTTGACATGATGATGGCATGATGCTTCCGTCGTATCATAAAGCTCAGCCGCAGTGACCGTACTGGTAGCTGTAGTCGAATTGGGTGATCGTGTGTCTTCGAGATAATCCAATGATTTGGTACAGATGGGCATAAGAAAATTAGGTCATAAAGCTTTGGATACTGTATGTTGAGATATGGGAGAAATAGGGCAAGCAGTTTCCAAGGAGAGCGCCCTTTATACTCACTCGGGTGCGGTGTTTGAAAGCCAAACCATAGGCTTCTGCATGGAAAAAGGAACATCTTTACAAAGAATGTTTCGATGCTGCCGCATGACATACTGCTACAAGTCTTTGTCTCATGTCTTGATCCATTCTTCAAAGGCGTGGAAAGGCTTGGCTTTGTCTCACGTGCATGGATAATGGAATATACCCGGGTGTGTGCAGGGTAGAAAATCACCAAAAGAAGAGTAGGTCTAAACGTTCATTCGTCTATGATTCATTTATTCATCATTGTCTACTTTATTTATAGGATCACATGTCATCTTGTTCTTGTCCACTTGTGCCCATAAAAAGTGTCTTTATGCATAAGATATGTATCACGTATGTATATGTAGTATGTAGTGGTATGGCTATGGTTATTGATATCCTATTTATAACGAATAGCAAGGTTGATGATGATGCCATGCAACGTCAAAATGACAATTGAAGGATAAATTTGGAGCCAACGATCGAAAATAAAGAGGATGGAACCGAATCGCCAAGTGGAAAAAGAAAGCATCAACATGCGACCGATGTTTCACAAAGATTTGAGACGCGTGCATTTTGGACGACGCGTCTTGTCGCCATTAGTGTCACTGCTACCACCGCTCCCCCATTTTGACGGCCAGCTCGTGTGGACCCTTTTTCCCTTCCTTGCTTGATTGTCATGGACTACGACGACGACACTGGAGTTATCCAACAGAATCGCAACTACATTCTAGCAACATGTACAGCACTCGGTGGATACGAAGAAAAGGAGACAGCTCCAGGCGTCATTAAACAAGTCTATACCTTGGGTGACCAAGCACTTGGTAATAGATTGGATCGATCGACTCTTTTGTTTGGGAGGACTCCGGATGAATTAACGGTCTTCTTCTTCCTTCATGGAATTCAGGTTGTCTCAGGGATCTCAAACGAGCTATTCGTGCCGAGAGCAATGCACCATACAAGACTTTCCTTCCAGCACTTGCCGACTTTAACACCCTCGAGAATGACTTCATACCCATTATCAAAATGCACGCACGTGATCCATCAGAAATAGCTGAACGCTTGATCCTCGCATGTTGTAAGTCGCGGCTCATCCTACAAGCCCTGAGAGATGAAACTTATATTGATATGTCTTAGTGGAGTTGATCGTTCCAATGACATGGCCATTACAGCAACGACAACAAGCTTCCAAAAATGATGACAGTGATGACGAGGATGACGAGGAATATGATCCCAATCTTCTTTTACGCTATCGTCGATACAAATTGGCATTGTTACAACCCGGCATTCTTGAAGCAGTGACACGTCTCTTGGTGGATCCATTGGCTATTCCTTATCGGTAAGCAGCACACACAGAATCATGATCAGAAGGAAAGAGAGAGGCTGATATATAAGGGTGGTGGATATAGTGAACGATCCATGCGTGATCAAATTGTGATCCGCCTTGTTTTATATTTCATACGCAATTTGGCTGCTATTCCGGACTTGAATGTATCGCAAAGTGCTCCTGAGGAATCACTTATGATGGCTTCCATGCAGGTAACCTTAGTAAAAGTGTGGCAGTAATGGGGATGGATCACTTATTTGTTTTCCCATTTAGGAGAAAATGCTGTTGCGTTTTTGTGATGCTGGCATCATCGAGCTGCTATTGGTGATTGCATCCAACAGCAATGAGCCTGATAGCGCAGAATGGAATGTGATTGTGTTGGAAATCCTTTATTACTTGCTTCAAGGCGTTCCCGTCAAGGATATTTTTGAAAGTGATTTGAAAGGAAAGGTAAGTACACTGGAGTCGCCTGTGTGGATGAGAAGAGTCGAGTTAAGGACTTCGTGTATAGGACAAAAGTGCGAGCATGATATCGGACAAGGTGTCTGCATTGCTACGTGCCGAGACGGAGAGGAAACGTGCCCAGACGCGGAATGCACCTACACGTCATCAACGATTCGGAGGCACTTATGCTATCAAATCATGGGTAAGAGATCATGGAGAAGAAGACGACCATTGGACATGTGATTTATGTGATGTACAAAAATTCTTTAGGATGGTGAAACGAGGGTCTCGCACAAACCAGATGCAGCATTTGCACCTTTATCAGACATTATGGATAGCACCAAGAAGCCAGATCGCCGAGGTGTCAAACGGAAGGAACGGGTAAGCATTCTTGCAGATTCTGAAAAGGAAGATACACATGTATTGATGGCAATGCATGTATCTAGGATGAGGGAGGTCACAAAGCTTACACAACAACCGCTGCCATGTGCCGTGTCAAGGAGATGGCGCAATCATTCCTAAAGAATGCATTCAATCGTAAGTCAGGTTATGTGAGACCCAAAAGAAAGGTCATTATAATGGCATGTTTATGATAGCATTTTATCTGTCGCTCATCAAAGATATCGAGCGTGAGGATAAGAAAATCATGGACAAGGACTTTCGACGGCTGTTTTACACGATGCGGTGGTTTCTCGAATACCTGGGTTACGAACATACACATGCATCTCGTGAACGTGAAAAGAAGGCATTGCAAAAAGAAAAGAGCCAAGGCATCTTCAACTCGGACGAATTATACTTGCCAAACAGAGAACAAGACACACCTAGTACAGAAGAACAGCAGCCACAACAAGAGACGGAAAATGAGGAGCAACTACTATTTGATCATGATCGCGTGGCAACAGCCATGGATTTGAGAGCCTTCTTACTTTGTCTTCGGCGATTACAGACTGTGATGGATGAAAAGGTAAAAGAAAAGTGAGGCATGCTGATAGGATATGATGCTAAGATCGAGGTTTATCAACAGAATTGGGCCGAAGTGCAGGTGATGGCTGATTGTTTTCGACAGATGGTAAGAATGAATATAAAGGGAACAATGAAAGAGAATCGACTCATGACAATGACTTAGCTAGTAACAGCCAGCACAATGGCAGCTTCACCCCATGAAGAATTCCGGGAAGTCGCTGAATATATCCTCAGTAATATCTATCACGAACATTCAACGTTGGATCTCTTTGTCGACATGATTCGAAAATACAAGAATCAGTCATATGGGTGAGCCCCTGCCGTATTTGAATGCAACGGTGTCCATTAATCATCCTGCTATGATTCCTAGTTACCTGAAGAGTGCAGTCGAACTTACAGATATCATGCTCAGGCTTCTGGAGCAATATTCATCCAAGAATCAGTTCATGTTTGTACGGAGGAAGATCAGGCAAAAGAAAAAGCAAGGTAAATGTGAAGATCCAAGGTTTCGCCTATTTGATGCTTATTTTGATTCAAAGATGCGCCGACGAACCAAGGGGAGGATGGGGATGACTCGGAGGAAGATGAAGAACGCGAAACCCAGGTGGCCTATCGCGAGCACGTTTTCAAGTTTGATGCCTTTGAAAAGGTGAGTGGGCTTTATCCCTCATTGTTGAATACAGTTAGTAATCCGTCATGATAGAAATATTTGCACTATGACGTTATCCGGGTATATTGTATACTTCTTGAGCAACTGGATACCTTGGAACCACATCTTGTCCTTTGTATTACAAATCTATTCCATCGAATCATGGTGAAGCGCAAATGTGAGCAGATTTTCTACAAGGTAACTGTTGCTATGATGCTGTATATCAAGGATGGTGAGCTGACATTATTGGATATTAGCTTCCGGTGTTGAACCTCTTCAACCAGATATTAGGCCGACAAAACACTCTTCCCAGAAACACAGCCATTACTGAGCTAATACGGTTTATTCGTTATTGTACCCGACAATTTTTCAAGCGCCTTGAATCACACCCTCCCCTTTTCCTCGAGATCCTTTTTACCAACCCTAATTCCAAACGCTCATAATGAACAAAGTGTGGATAATACCAAGGTTTTTATTGTGACCTATGTAATGATGATGGATTTCGGTTATATGGGAGGAGAGAGCGGGAAGTGGAAATGTAGTCAATCACCCACGGAAGATGAAAACTGCGCGTACAGAAAAGCGCGTTGTGTGTGACACAATCCCGGCTTTATTCACTTTTGCTATGGACGAGAACAACTCTGAGGACTTTTCGTTTGACGCTCGCACCACAAGTCAACAATTCCAGCAACGATTACTTGCAGCTCAACAAAGTAGTACCGAACGGCAGATTAAAGAAAGTATTGTAAGTGGGGCCATGCGATGGGTCAAGAGGAGGAGGCACAAAGGATACTGATCCACTAGGTAGGAATCACGCAATGCCGACCCGCAAGAGAACAACCAAGTTCCTCTCGAAGAGCAACGTAGAACACTCTCACAACAAGTCAAGGAACTGGAAAAGGAGGTGGCCAAACTAAGATATGATTTGAAGATACAACGACAACGTCGTGAAAAGGAAGCTTCCGTAGTGAAGATGACACCTGAACAACGAGCGCAACTGCAAGATGAGCAAGAAGAACAAGTTGATGATTCCATGGATCTAGATGTTATCTTGTACGTTGATTTACGCATATATGCACTTGTACCGTTGCTAAGTAACATGTAGTGACTACTTGATTCGTATTGCGAGTGCACCTCTTCCATCCAACGCAGCCGACATATCCGCAAGCGATTTTATACAGTCACATGCTGAACTTCGAGAACGAGCAATGCAAGATCCTGAGGTACTTTGTTTGTGTTGCTATGGCGATCACACGTTTCTCAATCCTTGCTTTTTACCCGCCGCTCATAGGTTCGATCCCAAATCGACTTTGCACACATTGAATTCACAAAGACATCAAATAAGATTGAGTATTCAGATGGCTCAGGTATGGATGAATGATGAATGCAATCATATGTGGATATTCATGCAGTCTATATATATATATATATATACAGCAGGCACTGTACGACATTGCGAGTTGTGTGGATCAGCATACAGCCAGCAATTCACTGTGACATTTACTATACGAGAAGATCAACTGTGCATTGAAAATCTCAAGATTGAAGTTGACGTTGAAACACAATTTGAATTATGTACTTTGCTGACAAGGTAATAGTCAAAACGTTAAGTTTACAATTACCTTTTATTAATTCAGATGATTAGGATCGAAGAAGAGTGCAATCTCCTAGGATTTTTCCGGCTCTTGGTACATTATGGTCGATTGGTCGACGATCGAAGAAAGTTATTTCAACATTTGCATGAATTATACTCGTCAGCAATCTCTGTGGAAGACATTGGAAGCAATACATTGAAATTTTACAGGTAAGGAGGGATGGTGGTGGTTTATGATGTGGGTTATCCAGCTGTTAATGGGCTATTTTATCCTAGCGCGCAAGACCATGAAGTACGGCTGATATGGGACATAAACACACTTAGCATGGATGTGTCGATCAACATCTGCGAGCAAGTCATCCCCAATATACGGATGGAGGCATATACCACTGGATCACGTAAGTCATATTGCACAATCATTATGCAGGAAATGCTAACAAGAAACATCCAGCTGAAAGGGAAGAATTATACACCCGTATTCCCAGCAACTTTGCTCGATTAGTATCCATGAAGGGGACAGTTGCTGCTGCACGCATTATGCTAGATGCTGTTTTCGGATTGAAATAGAAAGTCGCATCCAACCCAATACCATGTCCATCCTCATATTCCTTTGATAAATGTTGTTTTCAGATGTAAAAAACTCTTTAATGTTTCAGAACCATTTCAACCATGCTTAGAATCTGAGCTTGTTGAAGAACCACTTGTTCTTGCCGGTCTGATATCTCTCTTCAAAGAGCTTCTTGATAACCTACAATGCCATGTTAAAAACCAGGATACACAATATCATCACTATCAATCACAATTACCTTCTTGGCTTCAACACGTTGGGAGGCATCCTTGAAGGTCTCAGCAGAGACGGTACCCTTGATTTGCTCGAGATCCAAAGCATAACTAGAATAAAATACAAACATCAGGATATGATGACATTACATATAATTAAAAGTGAGAGAGAGACACATACCGAGTGGGCATCATGTGGTTGTAGTTGATGATTTTGACGAAAGGCTTGACGCGGGAGCGCTTGGCAACCTTCTTCTTACCCATAGCACGGGTGACCTTCAAGGGGGTGCGCTCGACACCGGCAACGACAGCGTAACCATAGGGTCTATCCTTGGTGCCTTCGTCGTGGTCTATTACATGACGCTTCATGAGTATACTGCGAGTGGTCCACCCTCCTATACATATATAAATACATACTGCGAACAACCACAGCCTTCTTGCCAGCATAACGACCTTGCAAGAGAACGACGACCTAAATGCGTAAAATGAGTTGTCATGGTCCATACTTCGTTTGTGTTTCACAATCTAATCCACATTTTCATCCATCCATCCATCCATCTTCTTTATCCATCCTCTTTTATCTCTCGTTCTCCCTCTCTCATCTTGTTGATCCTCCATCGTTTTCATTCATACCTTGCCAGCCTTAATGAATTTGACCATCGCAAATATATGAAAGAGGAGGGACGTCCACTGCGCCAAACTGAGCGGGATTTTTCCAAACCCGTTTGCCCTGTAGATTCCCCCATTGAGCGGCGTCAGAAAATCGGCTCTTTCTCGTGCTATTGACATGTCTCGCCTTTAGTTATATATCATGCTCTTGTTAGTTCTATTCATGTCATGGAAGCCTATTCATATTACGTACTTTGATAAAAAATGCACTCTGAATGCTATGGGTGACTCGTTCCAAGATGTCTACTTGTGAAGTGTAATGATATATTGATGCTGAAGAGACACGAAGCTGCTGCAATTGCATATCAAATTTCTGGTCCATAACAGCTGGAGGATTATTCATTCGGCTGTATTCTCATACAAGCTTCAAGGGATGTCATGATATAAGATAGTTTACGCTTTTGATACCAATGCCAAGTCATATGGCCTATCTTAACCACTTTTCAGTTTGTGGGGTATAATCGAATTATCAATATGCCAACAGTATTTAAAGGCATGATATGGATAACAATGATAATCGTTTCATGCTTCGAATGTATACGGGTAGTACTCCAACAAGATCAATAGCTCTGTTCCAAGTGTAAATGTCGAATAAAGGATCTGAGAGATAATATCGTATCTTGGAGACATCCCACACGGAGTTGCTTTTCTTTCCCCCACCATGTCCAAAAAGTAGGTCTGCTAATCTTGCCCTTTACGATTTATTGACTTAATCCACGCGAATGATACAAAAGATACAAAGGAGACTACATCTGTCGCGTGCGATATCGAAGCAAATTACCACCATTGCCGTTTCCACCCAAATTCCTCTCTCTTGGAGCACTAGGCAAGATCAATGCGACACATCACGACAGCACTATTGGCGAGAATCCGTCACCATTGCACGTAGAACCTAGCTATGGTATCGTCATCGATCAACCGCTAGTAGAATACCTCAATGCAGCAAACAGCAGCTCTGAAGGTAAGAAGGCTTTATATATATCACATGATCCATGTCATCCTTATCGCCTTTTCCTTGTAGTCTCTCGCAACGAATACGCCATTTCAGAAGAGGATCGAGTGTTTTTACAGCAACCACCTTCAGAACAAGAGCCTGGATCACAGGAACCAGCTACGAGAATTTGGGTCAAGCCATCGTCATTGTCGCAAACCTTTGTTGAAAAGAAGAGCAAAGCCAAAGTCGATTCCAAAGCAAGCAACAAACGTCGTCGTACATTGGCTGAAGCATTCGATGTTGTGGTGGATGGATTCCATATCTCACCGGATGAATTGGTGCATCCTCGTACAAAGGCCAAGGTCAAGACAATCACCCCATTGCTTCCTGATAAGATCTGTGAGAATACCATTTACACCATTGGTCAGTTCAGCGGTGATCCAGCAAATGAAAGACGACTTGGCAAACGCAAATATATCGACGAGGATGAAATCAGCAGCACATTGAAAGAGGCACGGTTATCAGCACTGGATGCAACGGATCGTGGTATTATGCGACCGATCACCAACCCACATGACCAAAACGACAGCTATCTCATATGGTTCCTTCCTGATGAAAATGGAACTGAAAAACTGGTGCAACAAAAGAAGGATGCGTTTGACGCCGGTGTACAAGGCCTTCCCAGTGATGAGTCTATTACCTACCTTTCTGCTCGAGAGTATCTATATGACCATGACAATCAACATTCCCAGATTATGGTTGCTTTTCGGGATGGCGTCAGTTATTATACTGCTGTCAGGAGTAAAATGACGGTTACAAAGAAACGTGCTGTGGTAAGTACTCTTTATTATTACCATGGCAGGGATATGCAAAATACTCATACGATGATTTAGAGCAAAGAGCTCAGGTATCTGGAGAACTACGAGAAGCCAAACGTCCTCAATGTCACTTTCCATTCTTAACCACAATAAACCTGTACCATCATATTCCAAAGGATAGCGTATATATTGTGTAATGGGTCTTACGGAATACGGGGAATCATCATTCATGCTCATAAGATACAATAAACCAAAGAGTTGACATTCTTGATCTATACGATTCGCATTAGATGGGGTCTCAGGCACATAGCATCAACGTACATACCAATCCTTTAGCATTACTCCTACAATAATGTCCATTGAGAAGCAGTAAACATAAGTAGACACAGCCCGATTGACCACTGCAAAGACCCGGATCAACTTGTTTCTATCAAGTAACACACACATATATTGACGTATTCTATTGCACTATCAACCCGGGTAAATGCTAAAGCCATGATCTTACGTGGATCCAATTCATATTGAAGGGAGATGTTGCACCAAAGGCTCCAATAAAGTTTGATACCGAGTTTCCCGCGTCTGTTCCGTTTTGTCATACCTAAAATCTTTGTAAGGATCTTGGTAAATGCTATGCGTTATCCCCAACTCTTTTCATCCCGCTCTCTGTGACTTTGCGCTTTAACGTTACATCATGCCTTGATTATACCTTGCTTGGTATCATCTTCCATTTTCGGAGACAAGAAGTAAAGAAAATGATATCAGCGATGGGAAGAACCTAACCGATGGGAAGCTTCCCGTCGCCTTTTTTGCGCTGAAATGTACGACATTACATGTTGACTCCAGGCGAATATTATACCACCCACTAAAAAATACGCTTGAGATCGAATTACCTTGTTGTCAATTATGCGACTACAGGTAGTCATGGCAACAATCTCAGCCATTGCTATAGCATTATTTTGTGTAGGCGTGTATTAAAGCCAGAGTTACGATACCCATCAATGCTTCTTTTCTTCAATAATGACTACAACCAACAATATCATCATCTTCCTCGTTTTCGAAAGATGAAGGCGGGATGAATGAATCTTCTCACGTTGATGGGGAGTATACACCAGCAACTTTGCATGACGGTGTACATGGGGGCGGGAAGAATTGATTGCAGGTCGTACATCTTGTAGTGTTTGTCGACCTGGGAATCCAGAAAACGGGACCCGGCTGATACAAAGAAAGGGGATCATTTACCCCGGATTGATTAGATCAAATTATAAATACGGAGTATGGAGCTCCAATGATGCATACCTCATCCCCCAATCCCCAAGACAAATGCGGAAACTTTCTCCTATTCTTTTCGCCACGGCAGTCTTTTTGGCGAGTGCCATTGCAGACATCCAGTTTGATATCCCTGAGCCAAACTATGGTAATACTTATTATCATCCATGATCCAACAAGGCTTTGGATGCTAATAACTTTTTTGACAGATGTTTCATCCTCGGCTCCTGGATACAAGATTGATGGAGATGTTGTGCGCACAAAGTCAGGCTTGGAATTCCCTCTATCGTTCATGGGTGATAATGAGGAAGGCCGTGATCTCTATGGCAAAACAATCGACGACTTGACCGTCTCTGTGGATTTTGAAGCTGAAGACCGTTTACGCGTTCTTATTGCTGACAAGGAAGGAAAACAGATTCCTGTGCCTGACTCCCCTCTTGGTTTGGAAAGAAGCAAGCATGATCGTGCTGCACGAAAGCGCAATTATGATTTCAAGTACACTGAGAACCCTTTTGGTTTCCAAGTCATTCGTAAAGCCGACAAGTCGGTCATCTTTGATACCACCGATTATCCACTCGTGTTTGAAGACCAATACCTTGAAATTTCAACGGCTGTACCAAAGGAAACCAATCTCTATGGTGTGGGAGAAGTGGTCACCAACTTCCGTCGTGATAACAAGCAGGTATGTGTGTGTGCGCTAGCATTATCCTGAATCATTACTTAAATCCTTTTACATTAGAATGTTACTACGCTCTGGAACCGGGATGATGCCACACCGTAAGTGTCTGTGAAATTGACAAGATCATGACGACGAGGTTTAATCATCAATGCTGTTACACAACACAGGTTCTACAAGAACATCTATGGTGCACACCCCTATTACACTGAGCTCCGCAATGGCAAAGCACACGGTGCACTTCTTTTGAATGCTCATGGTATGGATGTCTTTTTCAAGGAGGGACGCATTACATACAAGATTATTGGCGGTGTCCTCGAGTTTTTCTTTTTCGTTCCCAAGGATGCTAAACCTAATTCGGTGATGCAATCTTACACGGACCTTATTGGTAAACCATTCATGCCAGGTACGATCCTTATTGTGACACACTTACTGTTGCGTGTGATGATGTTTATTAATGCTTTTTTCTCATCTATGTAGCACATTGGATGTTGGGATGGCACCATTGCCGTTATGGTTTCAAGAATATCAGCCATGTCAACTGGGCTGTGGATGGCTATGAAAAGGCTGGCATTCCATGTAAGGCGCAGTGTAGTCAAATAATGGATGTGTGCACTAACATCATTTTTAACATAGTGGAAACCATTTGGGTCGATATTGATTACATGGACCGCCGTAAGGATTTCACCTTTGATGAGGTCAACTTCCCAGAAGAAAGCATGAAGGCTTTGAGTCATCGTATGCACAGCAACTCACAACGTATGATTACCATGGTGGATCCTGCCTTGAGTACGAATTCCAGCTATGAGGTCTACCAGCGTGGTAAAGAAATGGATGTCTTTATGAAGAACAATGACGGCAGCGAGTTTGTGGGTCAAGTTTGGCCTGGCTACACAGTAAGTGGATGTATGATTGACGATCACTATACACAACGATGGCTCACATTACTATGGCATTAGGTCTTTCCCGACTGGTGGCATCCCAACATCACTGAGTTTTGGGGCAAGGAAATTATTGATTGGGTCAAGCTTCTTGATTTGGATGGTCTTTGGATTGACATGGATGAACCATCTTCATTCTGCCTTGGCTCCTGTGGTACAGGCAAGCAGGATACTTGGCCTGATCTCTATTGGCAACTCGATGATGACAAGGCAGAAGCCTTGATTGCTGAGTGGCAAGAAGCCATTGACTCTTACGGCAATTCTACACCAGGCGATTCTCGTAATCTCTTGTATCCAAAGTACAGAATCCGCAATGGCTATGGCGATCTTTCCTTCCGTACTGCTTCTACCAACTCGCTTCACTATGGTGGTATTCCTCACTATGATCTCCACAATATCTATGGCCATGCCGAAGGCGAGGTCACACGCCAGGTATGTCGTATACTACTAGCACAGCTTTTTGTTTCCTTTTGTTGACTCGACATCCTTGTAGGCTCTCTTGAAACACAAGCCCAATGAACGTCCTTTCCTTTTGAGTCGTTCCATGTTCCCTGGTTCTGGCAAGAAGATGGGTCATTGGACAGTGAGTATCAAAAACATGGGGATAGTATCATGGGGTGATTTTACTTATCAAGCATGTGTGTATATAATAGGGTGACAACCACTCGACTTGGGAGAAGCTTAAAATTTCCATTGCAGAGATTTTCAATCAGCATCTCTTTGGTATTTCATACGCTGGTGCCGACGTTTGTGGCTTCAATGACGATACGAATGAACAGCTTTGTGCACGTTGGTCAGCTCTTGGTGCCTTTTATCCTTTTGCCCGTAACCATAACAATGACGTTGCTATTTCACAAGAGCCTTTCTTATGGGAATCCGTAACCGAAGCTAGCAAGAAAGCACTTGCTATCCGATACAGCATGCTCCCCTACTTTTACACGCTATATGAAGAGGCCCATCGTGTCGGTACTGGTCTCTGGAGACCTTTGATTTTCGAGTACCCCAAGGACAACGAGTACCTTGACAATGATGAGCAAATTTTGCTTGGATCTGATATTCTCATCTCGCCTGTGCTCTATGAAAACGCCACCTCCGTCGAGAATGCACAAATCCCACCTGGTGTGTGGTATGACTGGTATACCTACAAGGCTGTTGAGGGCAAGTCATCTGTGTCATTGGATGCTCCATTGACTCATATCCCCATTCATGTCCGTGGTGGTGCCATCATCCCTCTCAAGACTTCTGCTTATCTTGTGACCGAAACCTTCAAGTCGCCTTATAGTCTCCTTATCGCTCTTGACCACAAGGGACGCGCTTCAGGTCGTTTGTATATTGATGATGGTCACTCGATTGAGCAAGAAGGTACTTCGGATATCACTTTTGAGTATCACAATGGTGTGCTCAAGGCTCGCGGAACCTTTGACTACGCCGATGCTGAGAAGCTTGACACGATCAAAATCATCGGATGCACTGATGATCTCAAGACCGCTAATCACAAGGGCAACAAGTTCCAAGTGTCCAAGGATGAGCATGGTGCTGCTGTTGTTCAAGGCCTTGACATTGACTTGACCTCCAAGTTTACGCTCACCTTCCATTAGATGAATTAATGACCCATCTTTACTTTTTACGTATATACAAGAAATAAATAATGCTATCTTGCTGTTGCATAAATTTGCATTGCCACGAGGTTTTGTCCTATACATAATAAGGTGTCTAGATCGTATAAATATAAAAAGTCATTGGCAATTCTGATACGCTTGTATTGCGAACGATATAAACTCAAGAGTGAAGATGCCCAACAATAAAGTGCTCGTTACAGAAGCTTAGTTCAATTCACTGTAAGCTTGTTTATTCAAGAACAATTGGGCTGCGATACAATGTGGTGCAAGTACGCGGACATAGTATGCTTACCTATCGCAATCTTCAGTTAGCGTTGTGCCACTTGGTCAGAGGTTGGGCTTCGACATGTTGATCAACTTCATTCAAATAAAATCCATAGGCTTGATTGTAAAGTTTTGAGATACATTCATCTTTATTTTTACATATATGCGTAAGCGTGATGCTACTGAATCCTTACCCTGCTTGCCTATAGTAAAGCCCGCGTATGATAACCGTGTGGAATCTTTTCCAAGCTAACCATGACATGGTAAATAAGCTAAAAATGATCGGTGCATCCCGCAAGTATTTTGTGTGCAAGTATGTGAGGGACAATGGTATTGTTTGTCTTCAGGGTTCGTATTCATAAAGGCTAAACATATAACACAAGATAGGTACAATTGCTATAGGTTTATTATCTTGAATATACAAGCGTCTATTTAAACCTATTTTATAATCATGAGAATTACCACAGCTATCATTCATCATCAGCATACGAAAAAGGAAGCGTTGATGAAAGAACAAAAGCGTCTCGATACAATGGTGTGGATGATCCAATCTCACTTTTCCGCCCTTCCAATTTCTATACTTCATTTCATTCCAGAAATCAAACAGTGGATCACAGTGAGTCAGTGGGTATCTTTCTGGTATTGTATTCTTGGTTGCTGCGGTCGTAAGCATCTTTATTCATGATTGCTGTGTGTCCCTTGACTCTCATTCTTCAAGATATAAGCCCTCTCATCCATGATAATCCTCTGCAGCATCCACGTATCATGGCCGTTCCTTGCTGCTGACGAGGTACCAAGTCACCAACACGAATTTCAGAATCACCTATCACTGTGTTTGATTGCATCCACCCATCCATTCATAACCATTGCAAGTCCCAAAATGTTGATAGAAAGAACTCCAGTGATCGTTTCCTTTTCATTCAGCTGTTGGTCAATCACTTGCTTAGTCATTTTCTCTCGCAGTTCAACGACGTGGAATGTTTGTAACGTGAAGTGAGGTTGGTGGCTGATATGGCATCACCCATAGGGATACCGTATGTATTAGATCATGTTATGCGTAAATAAAACTGGGTCTATACAATGGCTATCTGTTGTCCATGTGGAAATGGCTGCTGCAAGTAACTTGAGACAATGGAGTAGAGAGTTTGATGATAACAACAGCTGCTACATTCGGTTGAAACAGAGAAGCGTGCAAGAGCGTGTGTTGTAGTAGAGTGACAAGGCTGTGAACGCTGTTTGAGACATTGCAGTAAAGACATTGCTAACAGCAACTGCTGGAATGAATGCTGTTACGTTTGATTGTCGTAAAGGAGCGTGCAAGAGAGCGTGTAGTGTCAAGAGATACGTGTGTTGTAGTAGGCAGCGTCCACGCCGTGGACTTGCCATTCAGTCAAAGACAACCAAATCAAGGCAGTTGCAGGATCGACATGAAGGGGCGAAGCAGCACAATCGTTTGCAGGTTGTAGTTGTACTTCAATGCATCAACGGTTGAGAATGGGAAGAAGAGGGAAATAAAGTGGGAGTGGAAGAGGTGAAAAATTAAATTCAGGCAGTTAGACATATCCATATACACTGATATCAATGCATGATATTGGGATTGCCTGTCTCGAACCTGAAATTTGCACACAATATGCTCTAGGATATGCTGAACAACTTTGTCTTAATAAAGAACCTACACTTCATATGAAAATTTCGAAAGGGAGAGCACAATGTGGGGTTTACTATGATGGGCGGAAATTGGGAAAGCGCCGGATTTATGAAAAAGTCAATTAGTATGTAGTTTCTTGGGATTCCCCATCTCGCACTTGAAACTTGGTCAGAAGGTACTCTCGCACATGCTGATCAACTTCATTCATTTAAAAACCGCATGGTTCATTGTGAACATTTTGAATGCTGGCCAGCCCAAATTTAGGGAAAAGTAGGGTCGGCGCTCCTGTTCCCCGAGATTGCCCACCTCGAACCTGAAACTTTTACACAATACCCTTTCGACCACGCCGAGAAATTTCGTTCTCATAAAGACCCCAGAGTTCATTAAAACCTTGAACGTAGGAGAGACGACAAATGGATGGTAACATAAATAGGGTGTACGGCCGTGCGCGCCGATATTGCTGGTGGGGACGTCGAAACTTGGTCAGGAGGTGCTCTCGGTCATGCTGATCAATATCGTTCTCATAAAGCCTCTACACATCATTATGGAGGTTTGGAGAAACAGTCGCCTTTATGTTTTGCATATGCTGTAAGCATGGTGCTATATAGCAAGTGGTCTTTGTTCATTGTCAAGTAGGTAGACCCCGATAGAGCCGAAGATGCAGACGGACTTCTTTGTGCAACACAGCTCGTTTGCATGATACTTCCCAATGAACAAACGCCACTCACCATATAGCATCACGCTTACAGCATATGTAAAACATAAAGATGCATGTATCTCAAACCTTTACAATGAAACGTGGGGTCTTCAATCGAACAATATTGCTCGGCTGGGTGAAGCGCACCTTGTGTAGAAGTTTCACGATCAGGCTCGCCGATCCTAGATTTCGCAATGTCACCACCAGCCAAAGTGGATCGTGGGTCGACCTCTTGAATTTTTTTCGACGAGGCTGGTGGTGACATTGGGTGAATCAGAGATTGGCCACGACGATCGTGAAACTTGCACCCAAGGTGCGCTTCACCCCGACGAGCAACTGTGTTCTATGAACGACCCCACGTTTCATTGTAAGATTTAGAGATACATGCACCTTTATGTTTTATATATGCTGTAAGCGTGATGCTATATGACAAGTGGTCTTTATTCATTGCCAAGTAGGTAGACCCCGATAGTGCCGAAGATGCAGACGGACTTCTTTGTGCAACACAGCTCATTTGCATGATACTTCGCAATGAACAAATGCCACTCTCCATATAGCATCACGCTTACAGCATATTTAAAACATAAAGGTACCTGTATCTCTAAATTTTACAACTAGCCCCCCCCACCCGCTCGCTTCGCTCCACCTCACCACCACCACTCACCACTCACCACATCACCCACACTACCCACTCACCCAACTCACCCACATCACCCACATCACCCACATCACCCACATCACCCACATCACCCACATCACCCACATCACCCACATCACCCACATCACCCAACTCACCCACATCACCCACCCACCCACACTCACACCCACCACACTCACACTCACACCCACCCACCACCCCCACCGCCCACCCATCCACCCATCCACCCATCCCCTATCATTTTAGCCAGTTATAAAAGTGGTACATGTGAATATATATAACATTTGAACATTGGATGAGAGTTTGCTGTAGTGGATGGAATGCTCGGCATATATACAACGCGTGAAAAAAGAGCCCAGTAGTCATGTAACCATTTTCTCAACTTGCGCATTATACTTGAAGCTACCATTGCAAACAATTGGATCAAGCTTTACACCCTATTCATCTGCAACTACAAACATCAAACATCATCTTTTGTGCAACCTGTCAACCATGCATGTTTTGACACTCCACGTATATATAATTCGCCTCCTCGCATAAAGTGTCACCTCCTCACATTCAGGCATTCACCTTTGTCCCATAACGTTTTATCTTCCCCATTGAGTAATTTGTTCGCTTTTCAATGCCATGCTCATGTTGTAACCCTTCTTGTGAATGATCGTTGATGGATCTTTAAGAGCTGAGCTAAAAGGGCATTGAATCACTGGTCGGTATTTGATCTGAAAGGAAAGCTGACTTTATTGCTCTTGATTTGTTTCAGTTAGCAAGCAGGTAACTGCAACCGATCCTGTATTCTTAATATCTACTACTGATGAAGCGTGGGCTCTTCAATCGAACAAAGTTGCTCGTCGGGGTGAAGCGCACCTTGGGTGCAAGTTTCATGATCAAACTCGCCGATCTCAGATTCACCCAATGTCACCACCAGCCTCGTCGAAAAAAATTCAAGAGGTCGACCTGTTCAACTTTGGCTGGTGGTGACATTCGGTGAATGTGAGATTGGCCACGACAATCGTGAAACTTCTACACAAGGTGCGCTTGACCTCGCCGCGCAACTTTGTTCGATTGAAGGCCCCACGTTTCATTGTAAAGTTTGAGATACAGGCACCTTTATGTTTTTACATATATGCTGTAAGCGTGACGCTATATGAGAAGTGGTGTTTGTTCATTGTCAAGTAGGTAGACCCTGATAGAGCGGAAGGTGCGCAGGCACGTGCTTGTGCAACACTGCTCACTTGCATGATACTTCACAATGAACAAACACCGCTCTCCGTATAGCATCACGCTTACAGCATATATGTAAAAACATAAAGGTGCCTGTATCTCTAAACTTTACAATCAAGCCTATGGCTTTTATTTGAATGAAGTTGATCAACATGTCGAAGCCCAACCTCTGACCAAGTTTCACAATGGAGGTGGACAATGGTGGGGGTGTGCACTATACACTCTACGTCTCTATTTATATTTGGATCATCCCGCATTTAAAATTCTCATAATGAAGCATGCGGTTTTTAAATAAATGGGATTGATCAGCATGACGGAGAGAACCTTCTTACCAAGTTTCAAGTTCCAGGTAGGGAATCCCAAGGTAATTCATACTAAATGACATTTCATGAATTTGGTCGCATACCCAATTTCCGCCCAGCATAGTCAATCCCACATTATACCCTCCCATTCAAAAATCTAAAATGAAGCATGAGGTCTTTATGAGAATGAAATTGATCAACGTGCACGAGAGCATCTTGTGTGGAAGTTTCATCTTTGAGAAAGGGAATCTCGAGGTATGGGGCCGTCCAACCTACATATATTCACGTGTGTTCATCGTCGGACGCCCGCATCAAAGTTCTCACAATGAAGCCTGTGACTTTTATTTGAATGGAGTTGATCAGCATGTCGAATCCCACGGCCTGACCAAGTTTGACAATAGAGGTGGACAATTGCGGGGGTGTACACTATGCACCCTGCTTGCGTTCCTTCTGTCCTATATTTGGACCGTCCGATTCATTGTAACATCATAATGAAGCATACGGTTTTTAAATGAATGGAGTTGATCAGCATGACTCAGCGAACCTGCTTACCAAGTTTCAAGTTCAAAGTGGGCAATCCCAAGGTAATACATACTAAATGACATTTCAATGAATCCGGCGCGTACCCCATTTCCGACCATCCATAGTAAACCCCACATTATACCCTCTCATTCAAAACTTTCGAATGAAGCATGGGTTCTTTATTAATACAAAGTTGATCAGCATGACCAAGAGCATCTTGTGTGCAAGGTTGAGGTTTGAGAGAGGCAAACTCAAGATCATGGATCAATTACAGTGTACCTGGATTTGCAGGACAGTGCCTGACCAATTTAATTTTCACTTCTTCCACTCAGCTTCTTGTCTCCTTCCCCTCCCATTCTCGACTGTTGTCCCATTCAAGTACAATCACAGCTGCGAACAATTTCCTGCTTCAGCCCATCATCTCGATCCTACACTTGGCCTGATCCGATTGTCTATGGCAAGTCCATGGCGTGCGCACCCCACTGCAACACCTTCTCTTGTACACTTTTCTGCCGCGACCATTCGTAACAGCATTCATTGCAGCAGTTGCTATTAGCGAGATCTTTACGGGCCATTGACAATATGCAACGGCAGCATCTTTCTTTTGTTCGTCGTGGGTCGGTGGCGTGCTTTCTTGCAAGTCATGTTTCCGGTTGGTTTTCTCGGCCTAACAACAACCATGATGGCTAGCGCCAGACATATTCTGTCTTGAGGAGAACTCGAGCACCTGGAATATCAACTTTGCAAAAAGGATCATTGATGCCTATTTGCGATCTTCTGCATACATGGCAACCAAGCTCATTGGCGACGACATCCGTGAAGCAACAGCAATCCATTTTGAGTCATATATCCACTGTGCATCCTTCCTTTCACTAGATGCATTGAAGTCTGTCCTCCCAGTAAGTCTTTCGGTATTCCTATTCTTGTTATCTTTCATTACTCATTCCATGATTTAACAGGAGGCACATATCCATTGTGGTAATGCAAAATCCAATGGTATCACCTCTGTCGCCCAGTATCTCCAACAGCTGGTCTTTCAACCTGTGCAGGATGTTACTGGAGTGGTAAAACGTGGCCAAAACTTCAAGCACTTGCGAGAATCAAGAACCGTATATCTTATGATCGTATGGGATCTGGTGGTTCGTACAAAGGAGATCAAGAGCGCTTTCGCAACGACTTGGGGCAAATTTACCCAGGTGCCTTCCATCTGGAACAGGTTCACCTCGAGGATGTTGTTGACAGGATGCGGTCTATCATTCATGATAATCATGACCTTGCCCGTTTCAGGGATTTCTTCTTTGATACCTGGTGTCGTTTCACAGTACAGGCTTTGGTGGATGTTGGCAAGCAGGAAGATGCAATGCTCCATTGTCTCGAACAGCGTTCACAACCTTGTCACTCTACTACAACACACGCTCTTGCACACTTCTATACACGATCAAACGTAACAGCAGTTCCTATCAGCAAGATCTTTACTCCAACGGCACAAACAGCATTTTTTACTTGAAACCTTCTTTACGGGAACAGTAGATAGACATTGTATAGAAGGCAGCTTTATTTACGTGTAGCAATTTGATTTGATACATACGAACCACTATGGATGATGCCATTGCACCGCAATAAAAGCAATTTTCACCTGGTTGAGCTGCAATCTCAGAGACTCTTATTGGACATGCAATGGCTATGTTGGAGGGATGCAAACAAGTGCAGCGATGGGAGACCCTGGAATATTGCCTTGGTTACTTGTCGCCTCGTCAGCAGGAGCAATGGATCTTACCACATGGATATGGCCGATGTTAGAGATGGATGATGATGGGTTGATGAGTGGGTTTATATCTTTGACGAAGGGTGTTCTACAGCCATGGATCAATGCATGCAGCAACTATTTTCGATCATGGATGAAGGATGTTTATGACGGCTACCACCAAGAATACAATGACACACTTATACCTATCTCGCCTACGTGATTCTCTCGCATCTTATTTAATTTGCAATGCTGTTCCTTTATACTTGATAAACATCCACATCACCATGTGCTACATTCCTCGACTTTTTTATTGAATGAATAAATTGGACTCAGCATAATAATAAGAAGGGTGTTGTACTTAACTGCTCATATGTGCAAGATGTGCATCGCTTGGTTGGCTTCTGGATTGATGAGAGGGGGGAATAGAAATGGGGAAGTCGGAAAGCGAGGTTGGATCAATTACATCATAGTATCGAGATACCTCGTTTATCACAACGTTATCCACTAAAGCTTCCAAGTTCACGTGCTGATACATAATATGGCTGTATTTCATTATAAAATTGGAGCGGTGGATGGGCACCACCAAGACAATCATGGGTTCCTTGATAAAGTCCTGGGCCACTGCAACATCTTTGTTTCATGGAACTTGAGATTCAATTGCATTTCGGCTTCCCGTAACCATAGTAGATGCGTAAATAGGGGTGATATAACGACGAGTGGCCAGCATATATTAAGCTTGTGAATATGTGATTCATTGTATACATAATTATTGTAGGCACATCAGAAAAAACTGCAAGATATTGAAAGGTGTCTTTGAAAAGGAGAATTGTGAATCCACAAGATTGGAAGAGACACGATAGCCAAGGATCAGGATGACTGTTATGATATAAATCGGGGATATGTATGGTGGATCGCTTACGACGCATAACCAAGTCCCATTTTGTTAATTGTGCCTTGCATCTCTTTCACCCCGCACTACCACCACCACCACTGCAACAACTACGCGACACTAGTTCATGGACAACTCGTCCCACCGCTCCACATTTGTCAACAACCTCTTGTTGCTCGGTTTCTCGCCTGAACAATCAGCAACCGGTCTCTACAAGCATGTGAAGTTTGACGAGGACATGTTCACGCATGCGAACAACACCAAGGCATTCATTGCAACCAGCCATTTCCTTTTCACAAAACTCGACCCCCGACGAGCACGAACTACTTTTAAAGATTGTTGGCCGATCGTTGACTTTAGACGGCAATCACGGTTATATATTGCAACTGCGTTTCGTTGGTTGGAGGAATTGCGAAGGGAGGGCCAATGTCTTTCCAAGAACGTGACTCTAAGACGCAGCTACTTTGAAGACTGTCGAGGTGAAAAAGTGGAAGCTATCATGACGTCTTTGTCTATGCATGTATTGAGGGTGACCTCTCGCACGCGTTCACAGCAGCAATCAAGCAAAACTGCATCTTCATCCGCCACCCAGAAACCCGCTGTTGCCATGGCATCACTGCGACAACATGAAACCCCCCGCAGTACACAACAACAATCCTTGTCACACAAGCCAGTCTCATCAAAAGAAAACCAGGAACAACGGTAAGGGATGACATGGATGATAGGCCTTTTGTCGATTAATATGGGTGTCGTACTATAGGCGAACAAGCACACCTAAAATACAGCATCATCAATATCCACGTCGTACGCTCACGGTTGATCCACATACCCTTCAGCTGTTGAAATCAGTCAAGACGCATAAAACTACTCCTAGAAAGAATATGCAATCCATATTCCTGCGTGAGTGACTCAATCCATGTGTAGCACCTAGGAATGCCTCTAATCATTGCTCTCTCATATAGCTCATCACCACTCAACTTTGGATATGGTTCACCAAATTAGATCACGTGCGAGAACGATGCAACGCACTATATCAGCTCAACCAGATCGATCATCAACAGCATCATCTAATCAGCTCACGAACGTTGGATCGAACAACGATTCCTCTTATGACGACAGCAGTGACCATACTATTCGAGCCATCAACCAGTCTACAAGTCATCTTCAACAGCAGGATACTGATTCTTCAAAGCGAGGTTCTGTGGATGATAACTCTGATCGAAGCAACAAGCGTTTCAAAGCAACCCATCCATGTCAACAATCAGCGTCGCTAGAGCAACATTCGAATGGTCAAAATCCTTCAGGAACAACAATCTACTACACTGCTCGAGAGTTTCATTCCATGTCCTTGTCACCAGAGTCACCCAACATTTCACCATTGAGGGACAATCATCAAGACGATTCATGTGATGAGATTGTAGCCGAGGTGATTGAAGAATTTCATGTCCGTACACCTTTTGGCGATGTTGATGAGGATGGGGTATTCAAGCTTACTGATGGTGGCAGTGAAAAGGATGGCACGACAATGTCACACGTCCAAATACCAGCGGATCATTCGCTTTCATGGTCAACTTCTGATCGACAGGCAGCAAGTGATATGCGACATCAACTCTCTCAAGAATGTTCATTATCACCTATACCTTTTCACCGTGACGAACCCAGCATGCTATCACCCAAAAGACTATCTGTGACAAAAGCATTCAATGATGAAAATAATTCGCCAAGGCCTCCTCCTCCACCACCACCTCCTGCTTCTCCTGCTCATTTTCGAACGACCAATCAAGAGAATGATCAAGTTGTTGAGGAGCTTCCAGAAAAGCCCCATAATATTAAGCCATTCAGCAAGGTGCATGATACTCCTTTATCACGACGTATCACATTGAAAGCAAAGGATAATCAGTATCAAGATGTTTATCGACATGCGTACCAACACGTTTATCAGCACGCTTCGAGATTTGACGCCGCGAGAGGCGGAGGAAACGCATATCAGTATAGTCCCACTGAACACCTATTACTGGATCAATCCAAGGGCTGGTCCGCTTTTCGCAGTTTGTAGATAGTTTGCTGTATATAATCTCCCTTGCATTACATCTTTAGATGATGTCGTACTAAATACAAATACCATGTGATCAATAAAACAACATCAAGGCGTACAACGTTGTACTTGTAGGATCCCAAATGAGGCATGTGTCAAAAAAAACAAATGTGTAAAAAGTAGGCTTAATACATCATCCATAATGCATAGCCAAAGTGATTATTATTACACAGTGAGTCAATAAAGATAGTCAATATAAGGCTCATTTGTCATGAATTAGGTAAAACCTCATTGTTTCGAAAGCGGGAATTTAATTGGAATCAGACCCGCGGGCGACCAATGTGTCAAGAGCAACTCGCACAGACAAGCCAACGTTTCTTTCTTTATCGTACTTGCGTAAGTGTTTATTTCAATTATGAGAGGAGGGAAAGAGAGCGTGTGAACGGATGCATCATATCACATGAAGGATGGATCAACACAAGAAAGGATGTCAATGGATGGATGGATACAAGGATTGGATGCCATGACAACAGTCGACCGGGAAATTTGTTACAACAGCCTTGGTTTATACGACATGTGCTTCCAATGACCTCCTTCTCTATCCCAACAAGCGCAACCAGTTGAGCTAGTGTGATAGTCCTCAAGTCGAGTGATGGATTGGATGTGTTGGTGGTGGTGGAGGATCACAATGGCAAGATCAGCTTGGACTCATCATTGACAATTGTATAGCAAATATGGGTCGTCGTCCAGCTCGTTGCTACCGTTACTGCAAGAACAAGCCTTATCCCAAGAGCAGATACTGCCGTGGTGTCCCTGATGCCAAGATTAGAATCTATGACTTGGGTCGCAAGAAGGCTCACGTTGATGATTTCCCTCTCTGCGTTCACTTGATCTCCAACGAATACGAACAACTTTCTTCTGAAGCTTTGGAAGCTGGTCGTATCTGTGCCAACAAGTACATTGTCAAGAACTCTGGCAAGGATTCTTTCCACATGCGTGTCCGCGTACATCCTTTCCACGTCGTCCGTATCAACAAGATGTTGTCGTGTGCTGGTGCCGATAGATTGCAACAAGGTATGCGTGGTGCTTTCGGTAAGCCCCAAGGTCTCGTTGCCCGTGTCAACATTGGCCAGGTCATCTTCTCTATCCGTACCAAGGACTCCAACAAGGCTACCGTCATTGAAGCCCTTCGTCGCTGCAAGTACAAGTTCCCCGGTCAACAAAAGATCATCATCTCCAACAAGTGGGGTTTCACTCCTCTTAAGCGTGAGGAATACATCCAAGCCCGTAGCGAGGGTAAGCTTCAACCCGATGGTTGCTACGTCAAGTTCGTTCCTCAAAAGGGTGATCTTAACAACTACTTCCGTGCTGCCAGCCGTGTTTAAGCAATCTATTTTTTTTTTTTTGTTTCATGCAATAAAATGTGCCACAAGGAGACATTGTGTTGCTTTGACTTTTTCTCTCCCTAGCGTTGTCGCACCCCCTTTTGCTGTCATATGTATGTATAGATACATGCGTGCCTATAGGTGTGTGCGGGTGTGTGTTTGTAGAATAAAGGGTATAGTATAAACAATAACGATAGAGAATTTGGTATGTGTTTGTGTAACCTGAGACAATATATACCAATGGACACACCCAACCACCATTATTTGGGCGAGACAAGATGATTTGCCTCGACTCCTTTGTTTATATTATCAGCGCATGCAGCAACTAATCCCTCGTGTCACATTGCCTCCCAAACGGCCACCGGGCGTGCAACCAATTTGTGGCCAATATTTGAAAAAGGAAACGCACTGCACTTTGCGCGCCCATGGTACATGATCTACACACCGCTCCGACTGAAAACATTATTGTGCCATTTTTGTTGGTGGCTCACCACACGTTTTCTTTTCTCTTTCTTCCCCAAAAACCATGTCCACTATAGACACTTCTTCACAACCAATAGACCCTCCAAGCAAACCATCTTCAAAATGGAAGAGCACTTCATCCACCTCCTCTACTACCAGCACTCAAAAACCCCCACGCAAAGTTGATCGCGAGTTGCAACGTATAAAAAGCTTGGCCGTTGTTTCTGGTCTCAATAAGCAATTTTCACAAGAACCACAATCAATGTCTCCCATCCCATCTATATCAACAACTACATCCGGTGCCTCGAGTGGTGGTGGTGGTGGATACAGTAATCATTATCACCATAGTCATTATGTTCCTCATCGACCTGCCACGGTATGTGGACTTTCCTCGGATATGCGGCCATATGGTGCTCGAAGTCAAAGAAGTAGCAGCATCAGTAGTTCGCATAGTCGGCATTCCACGACAAAGTCCAAGGCAACAACCATGTCGAACCATCGTCTTAAAAAGGCCATTGAATTGGATGAGTTGGAAAAGGAGTTATTGAGCATGTTTGAACAGGCGTATTTGCAACGATCTCAGGAACAGCGTGTAGACAATTGGGTAGTAAGCGTGATGCCACCTGCATCTGATATATGTTCGGTGGATGATGCTGCTGCAGCCCACATGGATGATAATACGCCACCAGCAACGACACCCCCCGATGATGCACGTGTAGCCAAGCGGAGCAGTAGCAGATTGTCTTTGGGCCGCGACTCAATTATCTCGGAGGTTGGTCAGCAACAGCGTATTCGTGAATTGGAGTCGTTATATATGGCCACACTGAAGAAGCTCAATCAAAGTGAACAACACCATACACAATGGGAACAACGTATCCAGCAAACGATAGCGGCATATATTGAAGAGAAGGAAATGGAAGCTGATCGTGCACGCCAATTGGCCGAGGTTGTAGTTAAACAGGAGCTGATAATGGAACAAATGGAGCTTCATATGCATCAAGTCACTGCTGCTGCTGCTGCTGCAGAACCACACACGGCAACCACTGAGGAAGAGCAAGAACAAGCTAAACATACATTACATCAGCTCAAGAGTGAAATACAAGAGTTGAGAGACACACGTACCGCCATTGAGAATGATATTTCAGTGCTTCGCCGTGAATTGGATGCCGAGCAACGATTACTGGAACAAACGTGGGAAACAAGCCAAACGTTGACAGCTGAATGCAATGAACAACGAGTACAAATCACGGAAAAGTTGGATACGCTCAAACGACAAGTGATGGATAAGGACATGCTTTTGCACAAGGTGTATCTGACACATCGAGATGTCGTTCCTGAAAGACCTGCACGCAATAGCAACCGGGATAGCAAACAACAACAACCACAGCAACAACGTCGTTCCACAGCAACGCCAAGATGGACAGGAGGTCCTCTTCCACCACAAGCTCCACCACCAACGGATCCCTTGCCGCCTGTTCCTTTGTCGCCACCACCATCACAACAACCACAGTCGTCACCAGAAGAGGTCTTGAGCAATAGTAGCAAACGTCCCTCCATTTCGTCATCAGCAGGTGGTGCATCCTCTTGCTTTGAAGATCCAGAAACCGAAGCAGCTTATCGTGAATTCGCAGAACAACTTCAGTCGCGTCTCTCTGTGTCGAAGGAAATTGACGACTTGCGTGTGTGGCAACCAGCTGATCTCGATGAATTCCAAAAGCGTATGAGTCGATGGAGTGACATGGATGAAGAAGATCTCAAACGCCATAGTCTTGCAAGCAGTCTTCGATCAAAAGAAGGAGCAGCATTTTGGCGAGGCATGAAAAAGAAGCTGAGAGTCTAAGACACACATCATTTGTATCCCTTTCCCGCCCCCCACCTTCTATCTATACTATACGCCTGTTGACACTATCTCCTCCTCCTCGTCCTTTTAATAAATACCCTCTTGTTTTTTTATTTGCATCATTAATAACATTTCAAGTGCTCTATATCTTTATGCGTCAAGTCAATTTTACAGAATGATTTATTTGGGAAGTTTTTAAAATGAAGGGAATGGATGATGTATGTACTGGTTGAAGTTTGGGTTTAATCTACAGCATCAAAAGGAATGGTTGGAAAATAAAAGCTATGTGCGAATTTGTGAGAGTATTTTTTGTGTTGTAAATGGTTCTTTGGGGTATGGTGGGGATGATGATGATGGTTAATCTCTGTTCTTGCGACTGCCAGTCTTGATGATTTTGGCCTTGGAATTGCTATCCTTGGGAGTAGCTAGACCAACTCGCTTGTTACCCTGATCGTAGATATGGTAAAAGTTGTTGAGGAATGCACCACCAAGGACCCATTCCTTTTCATTATTATTGCCACGGATGGATGTCTTGCACATGGCTTCTTCATCATCACGATCAGCACCATCTACAGGGCTGGTCCATGCTGATGCTGGCAATGACACTTGATAGTTGTCAAAAGTAAAAGTCAAATCAGGCAACTTGTCAGCCTCACAACACTTGATCTGATACGATCCACCACTTTGTTTTGCGCCCATGGCCTTGTGCAACAATTCGACTTGAGAGGAAGGTCCCGAGATATAATTGTTATTGGTGCCAAAGGATGCCAACGACTTGTGTGCCAACTTGATGTCTGCCAAATGACCAAGCTTAACGCAGTTCATACGAGTCTTCCAATAGGGCGAATCGCCATAATCACACGTGGGCAAAGGCATGTAGGCGATCTTGCCATCATACAAGTCATGGTCAACACCACCAAAGATAAATTCGCCGTCAGGCTTGTTCCAACGCTTTTTGCCGTAAAAGCCATTGTTGTTATAAGTCACCATGCCAAATTGCTGCGAGTTGCCACCGTAACCGGTTTGGAAGGCGTTTTGGGCAAAGCCATTCGAGTTGACAACTAAAAGTATCCATTGACAGGTTTTAGTGATTTGTTGCATGTACCTATGATGATAAATTTTTACTTACAGGCACGCTTTTGAATATCTGCATGTGTGCGTTAAATGAATAGAAGAAAAGAAAATTAAAGACATTAGTAAAGCAATCTATGCCATTATTCATGTGTGACATACCTTTGCTGGTAGAGCCGTTAAAGTTGGTGGATCCATCCTCTGAGAAACCTCCAAGACCAAGGTAGCCAACTACAGGTTTTGTTGATGGTTAGTATACGTCAAAGGCGTTGTCTTTGTTTATGTGAGTTGCCACATACTATATTTATCATCGCCAATATTCTTGACGCTGTATGCAGCGCCAAACAGCTGGTTCTCGACTGTTAATCCAGCAACCGAGATGGTTTCCTAAGCAAATGTACATTTTAGCATAGTTAAAGGATCATAGAAATGCAATGCTTACAGTGTACAATTCAACATCAATGCAAGAATCATCACTGTAGCGAATGGATTCTTTTTGGTTCAGGTCAAAGGCTGTGGAGGAATCCTCGGCATCATACGGCGTGTGACCAAGGGATCTGCATTCGGTACTGTGACACTAGAAGTTTTGTTCACCGATTCCCGGTTAAATTTAGTATGCTGTACGGCAGAGAGCGGATGTTGCTTCCGCTTTGTGCGTGGGATGATGAGCCAAGAAATGGCTTATTTACCTTGGTGGATGGGACCCAGGACAAGCTGGAACCCGTATCGAACAACACTGAAAATTCTTGGGCAGGTGAACCAATCTTTACAGTACCGACAAGCTAACACGCACATGGTCAATATAACATGGTGGCATAAAAAAGGCAAAGGGCGAGACTTACTGAACCATCGTCAAAAGTCATTGGTTCTGTCTTCAAGCCGCCACCATCGTTGTTACGACGATGGAGTGGGATACGTTGTAAGGCTTGAGCTTGACCTGGAAGAGTGATCAAACAAGAAGCCAAAAGAATAAAGACACCTTTGTGCATCATTTTAGGGGTGAAAAGGACAAAGGAACGGGAAGAAATGAGAGGAATGGCACATTTATATATACATACGCAAGGGACGGCACAGAGAGAGAGAGAGAGAGAAGAATAAATAGTTCCTTCCTTTGTCCCACCCCAAAAACGCATTTGCAACAACCACCATCATCATCATCATCCGCCCAGATACGATTACAAAAGGGAACTTTTGCCGTTGCACATTCAAAGCGATAAGCCCTTTGTTCATTGGTAACATGGCGGCAAAACCACTCAACTCGAACCTTTACATCCATATGCATGTAGATGATGCTCTTCTTTTTAAAAGTGCTAGGTCGATACGATCGTGGCACTTGGTGTCGCCAGCTGCATCGAATGTACATGTGTCTAGAATTGGCTCTGCCATGTCATGTGTTCAGTACACACACAAAACGCGTACCTCGCATTTTGACAAGCTCCCATTCCTTTGCAGCGTGACATGCCTAAAAATAAAAAAGGGTCGTACCACTATTCCTTTGGTCACTTACTTTTTCTCTTTTCCCTGTCTTACTATCGACCCGCAATGTTGCCAAGCATTGGGATAAAATGTCCATAACGTTCGACTCCCGCCTATCGGATCAGCCAGCATCCGGCTTAGCAACAACCTCTGTCAAAGCCGCACTTAACAATCGCTAAACTCCGGTCTAGACTAAATCCTCCAGCAATAGCAGCAACACCATGAACAACCTTTTCACAGCGCCCATGCACTATGATAGATACATATAGTATGCTTCCCTCTTTGTCAATGACAACAGCCTAATTATCGTCACAAGATCTGCAAGCCATGTGCAACGTTGGAAAGATGAAAAAGAAAAACAGCAACCTTTGTGGCATATTTTTGGCTACAAAGAAATGATAACAACCAATACGAATCACAAAAGAAGAATCGATCTATTCTTGTGCATGATGCTTGGTTCCATGGACAGGCAAGGATTTCCCGAATCATGCACCCAAAGTACGTTGCTATTTTAACATGGAGCTATGACGACAGAAAGAACCTACTTTATCCTGGTCATCTGCCGTATTCACCAATCCACCCAACACGGGATCGGCGGTGTTACTTTATTGTCCATGCTGCTCCAATAGTTGAGTAAAACTATTCCGGGAATCCTCACACGTCACTCAAGCCTGTACCAAACACTTGCACTGATGCTTGATGATGGTGTCATACATCATCAGCTGCTGATGGGCTTATCATAGATATTGCTTCCACAGGTGAGAAACCATCATGTCAGGAGAAGGTATACCTGTACGCTTTTGCGTTTATTTATGTCTCTCTTGGATGATAGCATACGTACAATAGAGCATTGATGAAAATGTAGAAACGCAATGTGTCACAATGGCAACAATGCAACTTTTTTAAAGAGCGGTTTGTTTGTATGGTGGTGGGTTGTTGTTGTGAACTAGGAACAAAGGAGAATGCCGAGAAAAGGAGGAGGAAGGAAAGAAAACAAAAGGATGCTCCTTACATCTCCATGGATGTCATGATTAATACAATGAGAAGCAACCCGATCGATTGATCATTACGAAGCATCATCATCGACCATGCTGCACTTGTGTTGGTATCGGGTGTTGGTGTTACCGAGGCACTGCTGCTGCCGCTACTGCTGCTTGGAATGGGCGAAAGCGTTTGGGATGACATGGATGACATGCTGCTCGCCAACGTACTTCTATTCATCATCGTAGTCATATGCATCAGTATTTTTCCTTTTGTAACTTTTGCTATTACCACTCACACGTTCGCACCGGGTTGTGAGCAATAGGTCATCATGAGCGTCTTTTGTGCTTCTTTTTCGCTGTCTTCAGGACAAGTATCCCAGCATGATACCTTGGCTTTCTGCCACTAAACGAAAGGTGATGATTTCAGCATATCATATTCTAAAGATGCAATTTCGCCAAATGATGTTTACCTTGCACAAGCAAGCATACTCTGTGAATTTCGATGAAGATGCATCATTAGTATCATATGCACCCACGTTAACGATTATTCCCTTACCATCTTGCTTACATGTGCGAAGATAATTGTCCTCGTTTTGCTTGCATTGATTAAAGCTAGATGGGCAAAAATAAAGAGGTCTTAGTATTGGATTATACTTGTGCTTGGCACCTTTTGCACTTACACTGTTTGAGCAGGGCAGTTTACATTTTGAGCGTGTACGATTTGACTCGTCGCAACAAGAAGACCAGTGACAGCAATTACAATAGCAAGAGTCCTTTCAGTAGCACGCATTATTATGTCGAAAGCAAGAAAAAGTATACAAAAAAGAAAGGAAAAAGAGCACAACAACAAGAAAGAAGGTGCAGGAGAGAAATAGGAGGAAGGTCATGTCAGTGTAATAGGAGGGATCAAAGAATACACAGATTTTCCAAATCAGCTTATTACATTTCTACTTGCCATGATCGCTCCTGCTGTCAGCTTTTCGCGGATCACGATTCATATGCCGGGTACACTGACAACTTGATGAGGTCTTCAATAGCGTTTTCAATATCATCTGAGTACCTCTGTTATATAATCGCTTCACAATAATGCACCTTTTTTCTAGGAGCAATAACTTCAGCACAAGATTGCTATCTGCAAATTGGGATTTCCTGCATCCCTGACGGACCTTGGAAACCCAGTCTCATTCTTCTTTGCGAGTACACAAAATAAAGAATACAAAGAATGCATACGCAACATGGTTAGTTGGATAAGGATGTCGTACGCAGCAGTCTAGAGCAGCTATCTTGGAACCATTTGCCATCATCGCTTTTCCAATAAGCAACATCGTTATTTGCGATTTATAATGACAGTTAGTACATACATATAAAGAATCGCCCATAGCAATCAGGTATACTCCTTATTCACGTGCAGGCTCCTGCACTACCATTAAGTAATCCAGAAGAGTGGTGCAGAGAAGTCGAGTTCACATCATATCACGACATATAAGACTGTAATCATGAAACTGGAGAGATGGCATTCCTGATATACTATGTGCTGTCTTGGTGGCTGCAAAGTGTGATGAGGTGGCTTCTTGATTTCACCAGGGATAGGTTACCATGGTGCAACGTGAATGGTCTGCTCGGGAATTGGTGTGCATTGACCCTACAATGGTAATGCCGGATGATGTGGATGATGCGTGTCCTTGCCAAAAGAGGAATTTTTTGGATTCGTGGCGTGGGTTTTCCAATTTGATACAATACACGGTTGTTTGCTTTCGAATATAAAAGACCTTCTTTCTTCTTATACCTCTTTATTATTTACATATCATACAAAGAGTTCATCAACAAACAACAATAATGGTTATTCTCACGTTATCTCAAGAGCATGGTTTTGTATGTATACATACCCATCATGATGCTATTACATCGATAGTAATGTTTACTTATTATACAATCTACTCTGATACTCAAGGTCCTCAGTGTCTTGGTGCTCTCTCTCTTTCAGCTCTTGGCAATGAGCTTGCGAGTTGGCAAAGCACGCAAAGTGGCAGGTGTGCCCTATCCTTATGGTAATAAAGCTATTACAAAGCAGCAGCATTATGTAATACTTCTTATGCAAGCTGACAAAATCAACCAGTGTATGCCGAAAAGAATGAAGCAGAGAATGAGTTTGACAAACACGTATTCAATTGTGTCCAGCGTGTGCATCAGGTATATAAAGACAAGATCAAAAAGTGAAAGCTGCAAACTGACTTTAATGCTAGAATACGCTTGAGATGTATCCCAGTTTTGCTGTACTGCTTCTTTTGGGAGGCATCACTCACCCACTAATCAACGCCGGAGCAGGCTTCTACTACTTGGTAACTCGCGAGGTATATGCACGAGGATATTCTACAGGTGAACCGGGCAAACGCGCCCTTGGTGTTAGAACTGCGGCCCTTGGTGAGATCATCATGTTGGGGACTACGGTGCACACCATTTATCAAGTATTTGCTGGATCCTTGTAATATGCGGCTTGGAATGTTTGAACACATGCTTAGATGCATACCCAATATCATACCTCCTTCTCGTTTGTATCATGCTACGATTTACTTTGACTTTCAAATAAACAAGTATGTGAGATTTTTCTAGTGCAAGAAGACTACCATGACACAAATGTGTAACCACCAGATTACTTTTATGTCCACTCGATCACTTGAGCCACATGTATCATGCTGTATCGGTCACACAGGAAAGCCTAGAAAGACAATGACGTGCAACCATCCCAACTCGAATATAGTACAATGATGCCTTGGTGCTATATCGCATTGCTTTGATTTTGACAGTGCAAGTAGTAGAAGAACATATTGTGCGTCTGTGGTTTGCCCGGTTACATAAAGTCAAGCACACTATGTATTCGGGCCAATCGCTGATGCTCAAATGCTTGTCGCATTCTAAGAAAGTTAATAGAGATTTTATAATCCTCTATGATTCAGCACATCTGATAATTTGGTTGATAGCTATTATACATAGCATGTATTTTTGATGGAGTGATCAATGCAAAAGCTTATTCAATAATGGATGACTTGCAGCAGCTTGGTCAAGAACGTTATCCATAAAGCGTGGCGACCTTAATCATTCCGTAGCTGTGATTTTCGAGCCATGTAATAATGAAATAAGCTTTTAAACCGAGTAACCAGCCAAAGTGGATCCAATTATGCATAATTAAATTGGCCAGAGCCTATACGATGAAGATGGCGTTCATTCACTTTCATAATAATGACAAGCGTACATATTAAACACGATCCAACCTCCAGCGGGGCGTTTGGGATATATCCGGTGAACTTTCTTTGGGTTTGTTTGCATCTTATGACACCTTCTCTGCATAAAGGAATCACGCAATGGGCAGCAAGATACGTTTTATCCAATACTTCCTAATGCGGAGAGTGGATTGACTGCATGAACAAAGAAAGCTACCCCTTTTTTTTCCATGCATGCAATGCAATCACCGAGCCCAGTTGTAGTCTGATTGCTTTTATAACCTTTACCGGCTTTGAACCTCTTGGGCAACTCCCGGTTGATCATAGCGGCCATGCTATGCGTCGATCACCACGTGGTCGTCCCAAGTGACACGACCGGCCATGTGAGAAAGTAGTCTCGTCGTTCGTAGCAACTATTCCAGCCCAAGTTGTTCATTATCATGGTTTGGGAGACGAGTTGAATATTCATGTTGCAGCATACATAGGCTAGACAGAGACACCAAGACCTGGCATATACCAACTAAAAGCTATCCCCAAGGACCATTCTATTATTCACCAGTTGAATTGCTTGTGGGAAAGTTGTCCAACCATTCGACCATAGCTATTATTGAAAGTTGCTAGATTCAATTGTATGTTGCTATAAATATATGGCTTGTTTGTCTACTGAGATGTATACAATAACATGGGTAACGATAACAAGTTATTCTTCATAAGATAAAGTAATAATGAATGTGAACGATGAAAGCTTTCGTGGAACGCTTGTACAAGCGAAAAAACTCAGACCAAGCCATGTGAGAAAAAAAAAACGATAACATCATCCCACGTTAACACTGTCTATAAATAATATTTTGCGATGACATCCATCTCACGCCATCCCGAGCTGTAAGCATGGGCCATTAACAACATATGAGCATTTCATGTATTGTTGGGATGTAGTGTGGCTGGGTATCAAGTGGGTAACTGGGAAGGTGAAACTGAGCTGACCATGCCATTGGGCGCAATGGCCAAAAGGCAAAATTTTTCTCAAGCACGGCCACCATTGGCATACACAGCTTTGGATCGCCCCGCAGTGCTTATTACTATGTATTGCTATGATTGTATTTTCACACCTTCATACTTTTTGAGAATGAGCTTTATTCAAACAACCAGATTTTAATACCAATCAATTTGGTAATTGAATCCTTTAATGTATATTGAGGATGGGCAATATAATACATATGCAATACAGCCAGCAGTAGAGAGAGTCGTAGCAATGATAGGGTTGTGTGGGGTGAGGAAGAAGGATGATTCGCATTCTGATTACCTCTCCGACAAGTTGTGCCAATGGGCATTTGGATACAGTGGAACACATTACACTCCTTTTCTTTCTTCTTTAAACACCCATACGCACACACCACGCACTTTTTGTCCCAATACCTTATACTTTATTCTCTTTATTCTCTCCTTTGACATTCTCGCAACGTCAAAATAATTTACAACGACAAGGTCGTCAGTGCTACTCTTTTCCTTTCTTTCTTTGTTTCGCTTTTCTTGTGATTCAGTCTCAACAAGTGTGGCGTCTCGAAATCTCGGAAAAGCTATACTCGTCATCGAGCCGCTCCCTTCTTTCCGCATTCGTACACAATGGAAACACAGACTTCCGAACACCCTCCATCATCCGATCCGGGAGACTCTTCACAGCATCCAATGCATGCACTGAATCTTTCTGGAGACATGCTCGGCCATGCAGCTTCGGGTTCAGGGGTTCCACCTCCCAACTTCTCCATTGTACCTGTCCATCAGCAGTATCAGTCTCATTTCAACAGTGCGTCTCATGTTACAACACCTGAGGATGGCCAGCCTTTATTACAACAACATCCAGGTGTTATCAGTAATGATGCTTTGCATACTCAGCAGCAGCAGCAGCAGCAGCCGCATCCAGGTCCTCAACCGCAGCATCAGCAACAGCAACAGCAGCAGCAACAACCAATGGACGTTACAATGAGCCATCAGCAGTTGCAACAATCATCACAAACTCAACATCATCATCCTCATCATCAACAACAGCATAATCCTGCGGATATGATGAAAGCATCCCTTGATCAACAGCTTATGGCAATGGCAGCTGCAGCAAGCAACCTGCAATACCCTATCAATGTTACACCTGGAATGGCAGGACCTACGCTTATCAATCAACAAGCACATGCAAGTCTTAATCAAGGAGGAGGAGGTGGTGGTGGTGGTGGAATTTCACCCGATGCTATGCAACAAGACCAGCAACAACAACAAGCTGGACAAGAAATGATGGTAGCACATGGGCTAGGATCGTCATCATCTGGTGCGGTCATATCCCCTCATGAACAGGTAAAACACAAAAGGATTCCGAGTTAAAAGGAGCCAGTAATAATAGAATTGATTGGTAGCAGATGATGGGTATCAATGTACAACCCCAACAACAGCAACAGCAACACCATGAGCAACAACAACATCATCATCAGCCGCAGCAACCACCACCACAACAACCCCAACAGCATATGGATATCTATGGTAATGTGGCGCACGGACCATCGCAGGAACTTGGTCAGCATATGATTCAAGATATCTTGTTCAGTCAGCAGCAACAACGTCATCAGGTGCCCTCTGTGCAACAGGATCAACCTCTTACATTGCAACATCCTTCGATCGTGACTCAGCAACAATCTCAACAGCAACAACAACAAGAACAAATGATATTGTCTACTCCACTACAAAGTCCTCAAGAACATGCTATTGCTGCTGCTCAACAAGCAATGGCTCAACAAATCGCCCAATCACAACAACAACAACAGCAGCAGCAGCACCGACAAGAACAACAACAACATCAAGGTTCTGGTGTACCTGCTAATGTGATCATGTTGCAGCACCCAAATCATGTTGGTATGCGACAAGAACAAGGATATCAACCATCATCCATGCCATCTCATTCCCAAGCAACACAACACCAACCACAGCAGCAACAACATAATCATGAAATGGTGTTTATTGACGAGAGTCATGAGGCCCAACGCAGACGACAACAGCAGCAGCGTCAGGAGATTATTAATAATGAAAAGGTAAGGGAAAGAAATGGATCAATGGAAAAAGAAAACGGACATGCTAATGATTCTTGTCATGTATAGGCGTATTCTGCTGCTATGCTCAGACAACAACAGGTGATGATGCAACAAGCAAGCGAAGCATCTGCAGCTTCCCGAGAAGATGAAGCATCAGGATCTACTAGCTGTGATGTATCACCAAGGGAATTTGAAGGCATGTCGCGTGAGCAGTTGATTGCACGATTGATGGTACTGGAGCAAGAGAAACGTGCCGGTGGTGGTAGCAGCGTTACAAGTCGCAGTGAACAAGGTCAAGGAACGTCATCTGAAGCAGCAATTGAGATCAAGTCCGAAACAAGCACCAATGTGGATGATGATGATGAAGGACCATCGACTCCACCTGATACCCACCGATCTGCTGCTGACAATAATGCTGAACGATCATCCGAGAGCAATAGCAAGCATGAAGATGGAGGAGATGAAGACGAAGAAGATGAGGATGAGGATGGTGACAGCGAACAACCTGATCAAGCCCAGTCCAAGCCAATGCAATGTTTATGGAAAGATTGTGGTCAGATGTTGGAGAATATGCAAAAGTTGATTAGTCACATCAGTGATAACCATGTTGGAAGTGGAAAGGTACGTTTTGGTTTGTAGTATATATATGTGTCTATGTGTGCTAATGGATATGCTATAGCCAACGTATCGCTGCGAGTGGGAAGGATGTGCACGCAATCAAAAGCCTTTCACCAAACGGCACAAGATGTATAACCATTTGCGTACCCATACAGGCGAAAGACCTTTTGTGTGCAGTAAACCAGGCAAGTAAAAATGGGATAATATGTATATACAGCTATCCATGTAATTAACTCGAAACAAACATTAGGTTGTGGCAAGCGGTTCTCGAGACCAGATTCTTTAACAACCCACGTCAAGACACATTCCAATGTTCGGCCGTTCATTTGCCCAGTGAAAGGATGTCAAAAGGCTTATTATCATTCGCGTTCACTGAAAAAGCATGAAAAGACACATGAAAATACGGTTCAGACTTCAGCGCCGTCACTTCCATTTGGTACTTCTTCTGGCTTCAACAACAATATGACGGGACAGGTGCCCGTGGACTTTTTGCATAACGTACCGATCATACAGCAGCATCATGGCTCCCAGGCACAACAGCAACAACAACAAGAGCACCACATGATAGATCCCACAACAGCAGCAGCCGCTGCTGCTGCTGCTGCTGCTGCTGCTGCCGCATCACATCATCCTCCACCTCAACAGCCACAATCTATCCCGCCTACTCCTCAAGAACAACATCAACAGCATTTGGGTTTTCCTATGAGTACTACGCCTTCTCCATCTCACATGGTAACTACCTTTGCAAGTAATCCGGTTGCTATGCAACAGGCCACCGCTACGTTCAATGCACCTGTCATGATGGATACCAGTACGTCGTCTACCACAAGCACTCCCTCTACCACTACTACCACCCCGCATCAGCAACAACCCTTTCCCATGGTCATTGACCAACCACATCATCATCATCCACATCATCATCACCAACAACAATACGTCCCTGATAATGCCAATGGTGCCCCCTTTGACGGCTTCCGAGGAGCATGATCTTTTTTATTATTCTCCCTTACACCCTTGCTATCTCTTTTTTTGTCATTTCTTTATCTATGTACATTGCTTATATGGTCTACTATCGAGAATTGCTGTTTCCCAGGTGGAAGCATCACGCGTAGATTCACGGAACAAAAAAAAGCCGAACAGAGAAATACTCGCATACGCAACTTCCTCAATGAGACACACACACACTTACATGCATACATATACACACACTCTCTCTCACACACACTCTTTATTACTATCTCCATATTTCATCATCTGTAATCATCTTGCACTTTGAACTATCCGCCATTATCACCCTTATTCGTGTTTTGTATCTCCTTTTTTTTATCCACGCAGTCAGAGACACTCACACACACACACACAAGCATGCTATTAGGAAATATATTTAAACATGGCTATCTATCTGACAACCAGAGAAAGCCTTTCGGCGCAACATGCTGCTAGCTTTTTTTTTTCACCCATGAAATGTGTTTGTGCATGATAAAAAGTGGATATGATGGATCAGTGAGACATGTGACCACGCAACCGAAAGAGCTATGGTTGGTCGACATGGAAAATCACATTTGTGGACAAGTTCGAACTCAGATCTCAGCGCTCGAAAAACGGACGATTGTCATCTTGCCATCGCCAAGTCCTTGAAGTTATTTTTCTTTACCGATCTGCGCCTCGCAATGACCGATGACTACACTAAGCCCAATGACAATCCATGTGCTGTAATGGGTTGCAAAGAACAATGTGGGTGTCTCTATTTGACTTGGCATTGGCTTGATCTTGACAGTTTTTTCACCTCTCTCTCTCCGCCCTGACTCTTTATTAGTTGTTTCTCGAGTATCCTCATACGAAGTATTGGACAATATACATCAACCACAAACCAAGTGTCAGAGCATCAGTCCAACTATCAAAGGTCGTACGTCTGACGAGGGTTCTCTATCTCCTCTCAAGGTAAGGAGCTCTTTATGGTGTATGTGTTACTATGGAATATTCACCGCATATGGCGGTGTTATCATTTCTCTGTTTGTAGCGAAAAGACGACAGCGACTATGCATCTGATCTACATACACAACAGGCCAAGCGTGTTCAAAAAGAAAATGATTCGGATCATTGCTATGCCCGCGATATAATCAACCAAGACCAAGAGTTATGGGCTACGCTTGCAGCTTTAAGTGAGGATAGTCGAACACCAGGTAAAGGGATGAGAGGATGTATCATGGTTACTAGTTGATTGGTTGGACTTACCCATGTTGTATCAGGTGTTATCCCACGACTAGAGCCGCAGTTCACTAGTCTCAACAGAAAAGGCAATACCATGGCAGCTTATTTATGCAGCCCTTACACCGATCATATCGCTACTGGATTCGTTGACCTTGGATGGGGATGTGGTTATCGCAACTGCCAAATGTTGATGACATTTTTGCAACGCCAACAAGAACATGGTGACTCCCTTGTACGAGAAGTGGCTGATATATCTGGGCTCCAGTTGTTACTGGAAAGGGCATGGAGTGAAGGTAAAACCTCAAAAAAGTGAATTGGTAATTCATGATGGCTTATTCGTATAATAGGATTTGACAAGCAAGGAGCCAAGCAATTGAACCATCGAGTATACAAGACAAGGAAATGGATTGGTACTACCGAGGTGTATTGTATGCTGGTATATCTTGGTATTCGGTGCACCATTCTTGACTTTCATCGACCATCAGGACCCAACAATTCCCATGACAGCATGTTTGACTGGATCCAATCCTACTTTCAAAGCGGCGTCTTGGACAAGGATCCGAACACATACAACAAAAAAGGCATTGTGCACATCACCGATAGACCACCACTCTATTTACAGCACTCTGGTCATAGCCGAACAGTGATTGGCATCGAGATACTCAAAGACGGAAAACGTAATTTGATCATGTTTGATCCTGGAAGGCGGATGTTACGCTCGTATCGATCATCTACAGCACCCGAAGATGACACTGCAGTATCCTCGGCCAATTCAGATGGTGACTCAAACTCGTTGGATGGCAATGACAGCCAGGCACAGCCTTATTCATTCACGTCACGGATTCTAAGTTGGAAACCAAAAACAGGATTACCTGCCAATCTCTTGCGTCCTTTTCGCGTTGATGCAAAGACAATTGCAAAGAATCGGCAGTATCAGCTTTTGGTGCTAGGAGAAGTTGAAGATGATCGTCCTAATGGTGGTACCCTATCATGGAATCGCGACAAGGGATATTTGTTGGATCAAAGTGAACGGGAAGCAATGAAAAATGTAGCCAGTATGCAAGCCCATTAAAAAGGTTGATGCCCAACTTCAATATAGTATACCCGTGCCCTTCATTTCCACCTTCCCCTTCCCCACGCACATAATCATCCTCTTTTCCAATTGCATATTCACACATTTTAGATATATCCCACGCCCAAAAAAGTGATTATTACAACACAAATTGCAATTCAATGAATGGAATGATGATGGTGGTGGTGGTGATGGCTCGTGCTTTGGGTTCTTTTCTTTTCCCGCGAGTAACACAATATGCAATATGCAGCTTACAAATGATTGGTGGAAAGGTTTACAAAACGCATGACGAGCGGGATATGAAATTTAGCAGGAAAAGCGACCGAGGAAAAAAAATACTTTTTTTTTCTTTCGGTTTCCTCTCTTTTACGCACACACGCACACACACAAACAACGCTTCTTCCTTTACCATGTATCGACTTGCCAACCGTAAAATTGCCTCCAAGGGATTGCCTCTATGGAACAAGGTAAAATGATAATCGTGTTGTTATAATCGAATGTGACACTCATGGTAACAACCCTGGTTTTGACAGTGCACGGGAATGCCACTTCGTGCTGCCAGGTATGTATTGTACGTCCATTTAAAGAGTCATGCATTTTGTTCATGCTCCATTACTAGTCAAAAAGTACAAGGCCAAGTGATTGGTATCGATCTTGGCACGACAAATAGCTGCGTGTCAGTCATGGAAGGCAAAACACCACGCGTGATTGAAAATTCAGAAGGTGGCCGTACAACACCCTCTGTGGTTGCTTTCACAAAGGACGGTGAACGACTCGTGGGTCTACCAGCAAAACGTCAAGTAAGTGTGTCTTGAATTTTTTTCTTTAGCGCGTTTCGGACCTTTTTTTCTAATAGATTCGACGTACAATACACGTCATTGCATTAGGCTGTCGTCAATCCAGAAAACACACTATTTGCCACCAAAAGATTGATAGGTCGACGATTTACGGATGAGGAAGTACAGCGTGATATCAAGGCTGTACCCTACAAAATTGTGGCACACTCCAATGGTGATGCATGGGTGGAAGCACACGGTCAAAAGTACAGCCCATCCCAGATTGGCGCATTCGTAGTGGGCAAAATGAAGGAGACTGCTGAAAATTACTTGGGCAAAAAAGTCCAAAATGGAGGTATGTGTGTGTCATTGTTTACCATTTCGGATTCTAAAATAACACATGAATCATGCTCTAGTCGTCACTGTGCCGGCTTACTTTAATGACTCCCAACGTCAAGCTACCAAGGACGCTGGTACCATTGCTGGTCTCAACGTATTGCGTGTGATCAATGAACCCACTGCAGCAGCACTTGCCTATGGCCTCGACCGAGACAAGGTGGGCGATAAAGCTGTGGCTGTCTTTGACTTGGGTGGTGGCACTTTTGATATCTCCATTCTTGAGATCCAATCAGGTGTATTTGAAGTCAAGAGTACAAATGGTGATACCCATCTTGGTGGTGAAGATTTCGATATTACGTTGGTGCGATGGATGGTGGACGAATTCAAAAAGGAGGTAGGCAATCAATGCATCTGGATGATTCTTTTTCTCTCCCATGACTCATATGTACGCATTGGTAGTCTGGCATTGACCTTGGTGCCGATCGTATGGCTGTACAACGTATCCGTGAAGCCGCTGAAAAGGCCAAGATTGAATTGTCATCCACCGTGCAAACCGAAATCAATTTGCCATTCATCACAGCAGATGCTTCAGGACCCAAGCATATCAATTACAAGTTGACGCGCTCCAAGTTTGAAGCCTTAGTCAAGCCACTTGTGGATCGTACCGTGGACCCCTGTAAGAAAGCATTGCGTGACGCTGGTGCTCAACCTAGCGAAATCGGTGAAGTTATCCTCGTGGGCGGTATGTCTCGTATGCCCAAGGTCCAAGAAACTGTAAAGTCTATTTTTGGTCGTGAACCTACCAAGAGTGTGAATCCTGATGAGGCAGTGGCCATTGGTGCCGCCATCCAAGGTGGTGTCCTTGCAGGCAGTGTCACTGATTTGTTGCTATTGGATGTCACCCCATTGTCGCTTGGTATTGAAACACTAGGTGGTGTGTTTACTCGTTTGATCAACCGAAACACCACTATCCCAACAAAGAAATCTCAAATCTTTTCCACTGCTGCTGATGGCCAAAATGCTGTGGACATCAAGGTGTATCAAGGTGAACGTGAACTTGTCCGCGACAACAAGTTGCTTGGTAACTTCCAATTGGTAAGCAAGATATGGTTTACACAATCTACGTGGATGCTAAATAACAACCCTTTTTTAATAGACCGGCATTCCTCCTGCTCCACGTGGTGTACCTCAAATCGAAGTGCAATTTGACATTGACGCTGATGGTATTGTCAATGTTGGTGCCAAGGACAAGGCTACTGGCAAAGATCAATCAAGTATGTGTTATCCTTGTCTTATCATGAATATGATGATATTGACATGTCTCTTTTTCTTCAGTGACCATTGCTGCATCCTCGGGTCTTTCCGAAGAAGAAATTGAAAACATGGTCAAGCAAGCCGAGATGAATGCTGAACAAGATCGTCAACGTCGTGATACAATTGAAATGGCTAATCGTGCTGACTCTGTGGTGGGTGACACAGAAAAGGCATTGAATGATTTCAAGGATCAGTTGGATTCTGCTGAGGCTGAGAAGCTTAGAAATCAATTGCAAACTTTGCGTGAAGAAGCCGCCAAGGCCCAATCAGGAGATGCTGCTGTCAACCCTGAAGAGCTCAAGGCTAAGATTGATGAGCTTCAACAAAGCAGCTTGAAGCTTTTCGAAATGGTCTACAAGCAGGTTTGTAAAAGGAAAATGAAAGAGTGACATTTGCGATACTGATTATATATATATCCATACTTAGCGTGCTGCTCAACAAGGTGATAGCGGATCAGGTGATGCTGGTAGCAGCAGCGGCGGTAGCACAGGCAACACCACTGAAGGCGAATTCCGAGATGTCAATGATGACAAGGATAAGAAATAGATTAAAACTTTGTGTGTGGTGTTTATTTCCAATGCAATGTTTACAAGAGGTATCATTTAATGTACAATTATGGTACAGATGCTGTAGTGACGCGAATGCTGGTGAAAGGGTGTGTGTGTGGGAATGAAAAGGTGCGGATTCAAAAAGTGGCTATATGAATGAGTATGGGATATCAAAAGACAAAACGGTGATGGGCGGGGAATGTTCAAGGGTGGGGTGATGAAGAAAGGCTCATGCCTGTGGGTTCGATGTAGTCCAACCAAAAGATCGCTTGACGGCTTCTTGCCAACCATTGTACATGTGTTCTCGCTTCTCCGTGTTGATGGCTGGGGTAAAATCGGTTTTACCTTGAACATTGACATGTGCAAGATCATGGATGGATTCCCAAACACCGACAGCAAGACCAGCTGCCATGGCTGAACCAAGTGCAGTTGACTCTCGCATACTGGGACGTTCAACAGTAATACCCAGGATATCGGATTGGATTTGCATGCATAAATCAGAGTTGGAAATACCACCATCCACCTTGAGAGCGCGAAGAGGTGTGTTGGCTTCTTTGTTCATGGCATCAAGGATAGCACGAGATTGATAACATACAGCTTCAAGCGTGGCGCGAGCGAGATGGTGTAGTGTTGTGAATTGGGTAAGACCACAAATAGTGCCGCGTGCATCATCTCTCCAATAAGGTGCAAAAAGACCACCGAATGCGGTGACAAAATAAACGCCTGCGGTATCAGGTACTTCGGCTGCAAGATCGTTGAGCTGATCCACGGAAGAAATCAATTTCAAATTATCCCGAAGCCAGCTGATTGATGATCCAGCCACAGCAACTGATCCTTCAAGTGCATAGCTTGGTGCATCATCGCCAAATTGATATGCAACGGTGGAAATAAGGCCATTGTCAGAAAGCACTGGTGAATTGCCGGTATTGAAAAGCATGAAGCATCCAGTGCCATAGGTGTTCTTGGCATCACCAGCACCAAAACATTTTTGGCCTACAAGAGCTGCTTGTTGATCACCAAGACAACCTGCGATGGGAACGCCCATTAAGGAGCCTTCATGCAATGTGCCGTATACTTGAGATGATGATGCAATTTTGGGAAGGGTTTGCATTTCGAGACCGAAAAAGCTATTGGGATTGATTGTGAGTTGAGTATGAACAAATAAACCCTTGAATAAAAAAGATAAGAAACCTTACCTTAATGCTTCTTCACTCCATTGCAAGGTGTGAATATCCATAAGCATGGTTCGGCTTGCATTGGTTACATCAGTAACGAGAACGCCATTTTGCTCTGCGCCACCAGTGAGATTCTAGAAATGAAACATGTGAGCGGGGATGCAAGATCATGCAGGGATGAAAAAAAAAAAAGAAAACTTACATAGATCAACCAAGTATCCAAGGTGCCAAATTGTAGACGTCCTTGTTCTTGCGCTTCAGCAACCATGGGAATATTATCAAGGAGCCAACGCATTTTGACTCCCGAAAAGTAATTTGTAAGAGGAAGTCCACAGACGGATCGAAGCGCATCGATTCCCTTGTCGCTAGTGGCTGCAAGTTTTTGAACGGTTTCAGTTGTACGGGCGTCACTCCAAATGATGGCAGGATAAAGAGGCAAGCCAGTGAGCTTATCCCAAGCCAAAGTTGTTTCGCGTTGGTTGGTAACGCCAATCGCTTGGATGTCGGACGATGTGTAACCGGTACCGTTGAGCTTACGCACGGCATGTTCCATACATGCTTTGGCAAGGTCAAGCATTTCATAGGGGTCTTGTTCAACCCATCTATTTGTATTACTGTCAGTAACACTGTATGTGGAGGTTTATATAAGATGTAATAAAACGCACCCTGGTTGTGGATAATGTTGGGTAGATTGTATTTGATGAAGAGCAACGATAGAACCGCTTTGATCAAAGATGACAAAGCGTGTTGAAGTCGTGCCCTGATCAATGGCACCAACGAGTTTAGGCATTGATATTATATATTAAGCGAGTGAATGTGTAAAAAAAAATCAAGTTTAGGCGTTTTGTTGTGTGCGAATGTGCGAGACGCGTGTAATGTGTGAAGGAACAGAAAAGAAAAAAGAAATCAAAAAGGAAGCCCGGGGAAAAATGATGGAGTATTTAACATCATCTGCCTCCCGTTCACATGCTAAAATATCCCGCCAAGTTGTACAGCCGCCCACACTTCCCGTTCAAGAACAAGTACTCTCATTGGTCCCATTCTGCAAAGGCCGCCCAAACAGTTCCTCGGGAGCACACAAGGATCGCCTTGTTTGCCGCCCACAATTGGTACACTACACTGCTCGCTATACCTTTTATAGTCCTCTCGTCACCATGATATTCCGCTTTATCTCTCCCCTCCATTCATCCGCCCCCCCCTAATTTTAGCTTTCTGCTTATACAAGACGACGACCGTGCACGGGAAAAGTCTTAAAGCGGCTATACTTTCAAGTAAGCAAAGAGGTAGAAAAATGTATTTTTATGCTAATGTAACAAAGGAGATGGGGAAGAAAGAGAATGAGTCAATACAATAAAATGCAAGCATGTTTTAAGTGATCAGTTCTCGAATCTCTCTAGAATATAGATATAAAGGGGGTATGCATATAAATGTGTTTTCTTATCGTAAAGGACGGCTATAGAAATCCGGACCCTGTTTTACACCCTGGCGCTGCAGATTTCTGGTCGGCAATGACTAGTGAACCGAGCTTCTTCCGACTCAATTTGGAGCGTAGAATGATGGACACCAAACTCATCACAGACAACTCGCTGGCTCTTGTAGAGTACATCATCGTATTGGGTCTGTGCATCCTTTTCTACCAAGATATGTGCCGTCAAAGATGTTTTACCCGGAGACAATGTCCACACATGCAAGTCATGAACAGCAATGACGCCTGGGATAGCGGTAAGGGATTTGATGATGGCTTCAGGCTTCAGGTGACCAGGGGCTCCTTCCATCAGCACACCCACGGAATCGGTAATCAAATGAAACGTGGTATAAAGGACAATAAGTGCAAACACGAACGTGCAAATAGGATCAACGATGGTAAAGGTGGGTTTAAACAACAGCACCACTGAGGAAATCAAGACACCTATCCGCGGAATCATCAGTCAGCATTACGCTTTCCCCCCTGGATATATAATATTGCCTGCCCCTTACCGACGGATGCCAATAGATCTCCCAGAACATGTAATGCAGCAGCACGCAAGTTGATGTTTTCATCCTACGCTTCATATTAATATCATGATAACCTTTTCCCGTCCTTTTTTTTATCACATACATGGTGATGTCCATTATGATCTTCTTCGTCATGGTGATGGTGATGATGATGATGTCCTCCAAGAACAATGGCCAAGCTAGATATGTCAACCATGAGTCATCTGTGATAGAGGGTTCTTTTTGTCTCGCAGCTGGTAAATGTTTACTCACATTACGTTCACACCTACACCAATGGCGGCTGTGACACACATCTATATAGGTAGGCAGCACAAGAACAGGGTTGAGTATATAAGACATATAGAGTTCGAAACATTTTCCGGCATCTTACCAAAGGTGCGTTAATCTCTTGTGGATACAACACTCGTTGAATAGCTTCATGGACCAGAAATGCTGTCAATACCCAAATAGTGATGACCGAGATTACAGCGGCAATGACTTCGGCACGATGGAAACCATATGTATGACCTATATTATCAACAACAACAACAACAACCCGTGAGACAATATGATCATATAAAAGGAAAAATGACATCGCACACACGCAACTCACGTTTTGTAGGCGGACGTTCGGCCAAATATATAGCGATTAATGCCACAAAGAAACTGGCCACATCAGATAACAAGTGGAAGGCATCCGACATGAGAGCTAACAAGGTGTTGGATGGATGGATCAATAAAGGGACAAGTTTGGAAGAGGAAGGATGATTTACCCAATGAATTTGCAAAGTAACCTGCTACAAGCTCTGTGACAAAGAACATGCAGGCCAAAGAAACGGCAAACCATAGCTTTCGTTTGGTGGACCGTGCTTCTTGGACGTTTTTAGCGGCACCGTTTGCACAAGCGGTCATTGACGAGGAGGGTGTAATGGAGCCCGATGTGGTGGAAGCTCGATGGTGGTCATGGTGTTGAATTAAAGGAGTGCGTTCGTTGTCGGTTGACATGCCCGAGAAATAAAAAGAGTTCAAGGAAAGGTACGAGTTTCAAACAGACAGGGGAAAAAGGAATTAACGAGAAACAGGCTTTGCCACTCTTTGTCTCAACCAACTCGGAGATGGAAGGCCCATCATCGCATCATTGTCAATAAGCCCATCAATCAACACACACATACACTGGTATATAAAGAGTAAACTTTTACTATATAACAATGACCCTTTTTATATTATAATGATGGATTATCTATGGATCATATGCAGCGCTACCTGTTGTCATATAATGATAACGAAGACTGGTTATTTGTGGTGGGCGGTGGGGGGGGGAGTTCATTGCTCGTTTAACCAAATTTAGGCGGGCAGAGGGGGGTGGGTCGCTGCTTTCTACACATTATTTTATCATCACATTCTTCCTTTTCCTCTTTTCAACACCTTTGTAGACACACGTCTTCTGGTCAGCATACCCTCTTTTGACTATGGATAATCTCAAGAGGCGACATGCCACTCACAACAACACCGAGATCGTCCCTCTACAAGAACCCCATTTCCAATCGCCGAGTCATCATCAAAGCTTCTCTGCATACGATGAGAAACAAAAGTTGTACAGACCTGCCCTCCAGCAACAACCTATCGTATACTCCTCCAACAAGGTCAGTGCATGATTATCCATGTACATGGTCCTTTTTCTTTCTCACTCATTTTATCACCCTGAAACATTGCAGTACATAGCATTCTGCCAAAGGCACCAACGCGCGTTGATACCAGCTGTGTTAACCCTCTTGGCATTTTGGACCCGTTTCCGTATCATTGGTCGATCCAATATCGTCGTATGGGATGAGGTAATTACACATCAATAATAATTATAAATGGATTCATGCTCACCTTCCTCCCCACCCCCACCCCTCTTATAGGCCCACTTTGGCAAGGTATATATATACACGCCGGATGATATATGCATTGATCGATTGACACGTGATGATATCTAGTTTGGTTCCCATTACCTCAAGCATGAATTCTATTTTGATGTACATCCACCATTAGGCAAAATGTTGGTCGGTCTCTCAGGATGGTTGGCTGGTTACAATGGTTCCTTTGGCTTCGAATCAGGTCACACTTATCCAAGCAATGTCAACTATGCTGCAATGCGCATCTTCAATGCATTCTGGGGTGCCATGCTCGTGCCACTGGCCTATTTGACAGCTCAGCAATTTCACATGTCTTATAAAGCAAGCATCCTTGCTGCTACCATGGTATTACTTGGTAAGTGGATGAATGGGGGAAAAGGTTTCTCTGGTTCAGGATCAATGCTAATTTGGGTTTGTATGGTAGACACCGCCTATCTTTGCATCAGTCGATTTATTTTGCTGGATTCAATGCTGTTGTTTTTCACATGTCTATCACTCTACTGTCTATCAGTCTTTCACAACCTTCGGAATCAGTAAGTACTACATGAACAAACAATGGTTTTATCGTAAACAAGTGCTTACCATTGTTTTGCAGGCCCTTTACTGAAAAATGGTGGCTGTGGTTGGCTTTGACAGGTTTCTCACTGGGCTGCGTATCCAGGTAAAGTGAAGTTGGATGGTAATGACGATGATGATGATGCTAAAGCCCGGTACGCTGGATAGTGTGAAATGGGTTGGTCTATTTGCAGTAGCACTTGTGGGTATCTATACCATTGAGGATCTCTGGGATATGCTTGGTGATCGACACATGCCAAAGAAGGTGTACGCTGGCCATTGGATCGCTCGTATCTTGTGTTTGATTTGCTTGCCCATTGCCGTATACTTGTTTTCCTTCGTATTGCACTTTGCCATTCTTTATCGAAGTGGTCCTGGCGATGCACAAATGAGTTCCCTGTTTCAAGCAAGACTTGTTGGCAATAATTTTGAAAAGAACCCACTAGGTAATGAGATGGTATGGAAAGCTGATCAATCCAAGTACTTACATCATGATTAGAATTGGCCTATGGATCAAAGTTGACAATCAAGAACTACGGTTACGGTGGTGGTCTTTTGCATTCTCATGTCCAAACGTACCCTGAAGGATCAAAGCAACAACAAGTTACGTGCTACCATTACAAAGACGACAACAACCATTGGATTGTGCGCCCTCCTCGTGATGTTGGTAGTATCAGCGACTATGAACCTGAAGATGGCAGTATTCGATTTGTCAAGGATGGAGATATTGTTCGTTTAAAGCACTCGCAAACAGGCCGCAACTTGCATAGTCATCCGATCAATGCACCCATTACGAGTGGTCAGTGGGAAGTGAGCTGCTACGGCAATGAGACGATTGGCGACAATCAAGATAATTGGCGGGTGGAAATTGTGGATGATACTAATTACAACGACAAGGAACGCGTGAGATCATTGACAACTCGTTTCCGATTACGACATACACACCTCAACTGCCTACTTGCTGCAAACAATGTCGTTTTACCTCAATGGGGATTCAAACAAGTCGAAGTGACATGCGATAAGCGTAATAACGAGGATGATCCGCATACATGGTGGAACGTGGAAGAGCATTACAATGACAAGCGTGAGTATATGATCAAAGAGTGGGTGATGTTGCTTTTACTGATATGATTGATCTAGTTCCTCCTGCACCCAAGAATGCCTACAAGTCTCGATTTTTACATGATTTCTGGCATTTGAATGTAGCCATGTGGACATCCAACAATGCACTCATCCCCGATCCCGACAAGGAAGATATTCTCTCATCCTCACCACCAGAATGGCCTTTGGCTTCCGTGGGTTTACGTATGTGCGGATGGAGCGATGATATTGTCAAATTCTATTTGCTGGGCAGTCCTGCTGTCTGGTGGACCGCATTCGCTTCTCTATTGGTGTTTGTGGGAACCACAGCCTATTACATTATTCGCATGCAACGTAAAATGGTGGACTTGTCAAATGGTGAGTTGGCTAAATGAAAATTGATAGCATGGACTGCAGACTTATAGTATTTTATAGCTCAATGGGATCATTATCTCTACGTTGGCAAGACCTTGTTCCTAGGATGGTTCCTGCATTACATGCCATTTTATATTATGGGCCGTGTTACATATTTGCACCATTACTTTCCAGCTCTTTATTTCAGCATCTTACTGGTGCCTTTTATGATGGAGCATTTCACAGCCCACCGATCACAGCGTGTGCAATGGATTGTATTTGGTACCGCCTATGCCTTGGTGATTCTGGTCTTCATTTACTTTGCACCTGTCGCGTACGGTATGAAGGGTCCCATATCAAATTACAAAGGACGACAATGGCTCAAGAGCTGGAATCTTGTGGATTCGTAAAAAAATCAATTTATGCATGTGCGCTACTATCCTTTTTACTCCTCTCACTTTCACCCACTCACACACACACCCATATCCAATAAAATCATTCTGCATTCACAAACATTAGATCGCCAACATACATGAGTCTGATCCCAAATCCTTGTCCCACAACTAGTAACTGTTTCAAAACATATGGGTGGTCAAAATAGTTTCGCTCGAATGATATTATGGATTGGATATAGTATTCTAATGAAAAAGTAAAAAGGGAAAAAACTAGCAAGCGCAAAAGCTGCTTTCTTGTTTATCAACGTCAGTCGTTTCGGTAAGATCAACGCGAGTCACTATATCATCAACAAGGATCAATATCATTTGCTATAGTGTGTTAAAAAGAAAACAACCACTTACTCTGTTCCTTTTGTTCTTCCACTACGCCATTATCCATTCCTGGTAATGCATGACCAATTTTCCTGAAGAGTGACTTGACCTATACCAGGGACAATGAATATATATAAATGACATAGGATCCATTTCTTGGTACTTACGTTGTATCCGACCTTGGCACTTGTCTCAATAAACATGATATTGTATTCACGGGCTTTTTTCTCTCCTTCTTCGATTGTTACACGTCTACAAAAAAGTCATGTGAGTACATCTATCCACCATGCTCAAAAAGTCTTTTACCTTTTGTCGTTCAGATCCGTCTTATTACCAACCAACACGATAATCACATCATCTCCACGCTCAGCACGGACATCATCGATCCATTTAGTGGTATGGTTGAAAGAATTGCGATCTATGGAGGTAGTCAGTAAGCCGAATGTCATGATCTCAAAGTGAGAATACCTACTTGTGATGTCGTACACAATAACACAAATCGATGAATCCCTCACATAACTGGGTATCAGGGACCGAAACCGCTCCTACTAGTGGTTTACCATGATTAGTAACTAGGCAATCAACCCCTATTCCTCTGCAGTAGTTTCTTGTTCAAGCCTGTATCTCCTTGTTTATCCCCACAAGACGCACCTGTCCAGCAGTATCCCCTATCATAACACACAAGCGATAATAGTATCAGTATATTACGCCTTTTGTGAGCTGGTAGTTGCACTTACAAAGTTGCAATCGAATAGTACGATCATCCAAATACATGGTCTTTGATAAAAAGTCGATACCGATCGTTGCCTGGCAACCATAGCATTAGATACATTATCCCTACCATGGAATAGGAGCAACCCGTTTATACCTGATACGTGTTATCAAACGTGTCGTACATGAATCTCGTAATGAGTGACGTCTTGCCAACTGATGGCATCGGTGAATGGGAAAAGAGGAACATGAGCACGACGTTTCATTGTGACAAACTGTATAGTTTGCTTACCACTCTGCTCGCCTAAAAACACAAGCTTGAACTTTTTCAATGGGTTCCCAAAGTCTGCATTCGACATTGCAACGAGTGAAAGTGAAGGTTATTGATAAGGGAAGGAAAAAGAAATGATTAAAAAAGCTTGTTGTGCCTGACGAGCTGTATTAGGAGCGCGGGTTAAGAGTGCGGTGATACAAGCTTGATTTGTTACTACCACACACACACAGGGCGATCGCACCTAAACTCCACATACAGCATACAGTTAAGGTACAGCTCTTATATGAGCGTCGATTATATCCACCATCTCCCAAAGTCATCTAACCATTACCTTATCACTTTTATAATCATTTTACATATATGAGTGTTTTCTTTGTAAGGCCATCCATGTGAGTTAATTAGCAGTAATGATGCCGCTTTGATTTGGTTACACATACATCGATACAGTGGGAATTAGACAAGCACACAAAGTTTAAAGAGAAAACAAAGATTAGATGTTCATGCAACTTTTATCGCTTACAAATACACAAAGGTGAGTTTAATAGTGTGTCTCTAATAGTGTGTATCTAAACAAGCTTAAGCATCCCAGGAGGAGTTGGCAGCAGCAGCGGGAGCGGCACCATCTTCAGCCCAGTCAGTAGGAGCACTCCAGTCAGCGTTAGCTTGAAGAGCACCAGTCTCAGCACCTTCAACAGCCCATTCACCAGTAGCGGCTTCAGCAGTAGCAGCAAAGTCACCTTCAGCGGCAGCAGCGGCAGCGGCAGCCTCTTGCTCCTTCTCAGCCTCCTCAGGGTCGCGGTAGAAGAACATATCAACCATGACTTCCCAGGGAGTTTGGTAGTCCAAAGTACCACGAAGACGGAGGACAGCACGGGCAAGAAGCCAGTAGATCAAACCAAGAGCGTGCTTACCCTTGTTGTTGGTGGGAATAGCAACATCAACGAATTGAAGAGCAGCATCAGTGTCAGCCAAAGAGATGACGGGAATGTTGACATAGGAAGCTTCCTTGATGGCTTGGAAGTCAGTGCGGGGATCAGTGGTGATGATCAAGCGGGGCTCACGGAAAGAGCGGGTGATGTAGTTAGTGAAGGTACCGGGGGTGAAACGACCAACAATAGCTTCAGCACCAATGTACTTGGCGAACTTGAGAGCAGCACGGTGACCATAAGGACGAGCAGAGATGACAACAATGTCTTGGGGCTATTATTTGCCACGTGTCAAACACAAATATTTAGTCCACATGACTGCTGTCAGATTACCCAAACACACACAGACTTACGTTCTCAATGGCAGCAATAACACGGGCAGCGAAGATAAGCTTTTCCCAGGTCTTGCCAAGGTTGATCAAGTTGATACCATCAGCACGGCGCTTGAAGACATAAGGGGTCATGCGGGTGGTGACGTTCTTGGTACCAATGTGGCACTGAGCGCTCAACAAGAGTTGAACGTCCTCCTCGGTGGGGCTGAGAACTGTAATTTGGGTGTATATGTTAATGCTCTCGTCTTTTTTTGTAGCAAAACGAGCAGCACTACTTACTGGTAGGAAGGTTCGACATGACGAAAACTTGCAAGCCTAATTAAAATCCATGTTAGAGCCATTCATCCATCCATATATTGATTCATCCATCGATCCATTCTTTCATCCATCCACTCTTTCACTCATTTATCCATGTTGACATGGTCCACTTTGCATCATTACTTACGATTCTGAGGTGCACAGAAAAAGGAAGGACACGTTCTTGCCTACCAACAGACCTCTTTTGTTTCCTCGCAACTCGCCCAAAGTCCGCCATCCATCCCGCCCGCCACCCGCCACCATAACAACCTATCAGCATCCCTCTAAGCCTCTCATCATCATCAACATGGCGTACATGCTATTCAACTTGTCGTATATTGAGATTGATTCTTGAAGTACTCATGTAGGATCCATACAGTTCCCAATCCTCATCTTTCACACGTGTAGATAAATATTCTGGTAAACTATTCTCGATAATACGCGGGACACCTAAAAGGGATAGAGAGACATGCATTAATAAAACAAAGTTAGGTTGGATGGGGGGGGTTAAAAACCCAACACTTGCCATGATATGCTTTTCGACATTCGCCTGTCATAATGAGAACATCACCACTCTTGAGATAAATGGGAATAGGAGCTGTATCGCGCGTAGTTCCACCCAACAAATAGATACATGCATGACCAAAACTAAGAGAAAAAGATACATCAGTCCTAGCTAATCTTGGATGAGATGTCGAATACGCACCTTAGTGATATCAAGGGAGCATCCATATTGCGTTCACTTTGGTCAACGTGACCCATCAGAGTATCTTTGAGCTGGTAGTAATTGATCACTCCTGCCTCAGCTTTGAATCGATCGCTTGGATATGAGTTTTTCCATTCATCTTGATGGCCAATCCCTTCAACAGCCGCCACGATAGCCTTTGTCAATTCGGAAAGGTCATCAGCAATAGGATATGCCTCGTCATTGTACTTTTTGGTTGTCCAGTCATACTGATATCCAAGGGTGATCCAACGTAGTTTGTGGATGATGCTGGATGGTGACACGGGTTCCTCATTGTCGTTGGTGGAATCGATTCTTTGTTGTTCTTGCTGTTGTTGCTGCTGCTCACTGGTATATAACTGCCATAGACCTTGAGCTGGGATCTTGTAATGTGGATCAAGGTTGGATTTGTTTGGAGGAAGAGCATAGGTTGAAAGACATTGCTTGACATAATGACGTTGTTTGTCGGGTGAAAATGGATTTGGAATGTAGATGAGACCATTCACCTAGTAAGATACTTGAGTAAACCACCCTATCCTACATACTATACATGACACACTTACTCCTTCCACTATATAAGCATTGTCGGTGGTTTTTCCAAAGAGCGATTCATGTAGTGCATTATGGAGAGGGACTGAAACGATACGCTTGTCCTTGGCATTGGAGGGTTGATCAAAGTCCACGACATTGGCAAAGTCGAGTTCTCGCGTAAGCTTGTAATGACGTTCCGCATGACGAAAAGGGGTCTGATTCTCATAAATGTCTTTTCTTTGACGCTTTACTGCATTGTCACGTTGCTGTTGTTCCCATATTTTGCGTTGTCGTCTTGAAGTCAAGTGAGAAGGGGGCTGCATTTGGAGAAACAAAAGATAAACAATGAGCGAGTGTGTGTGCGTGTGTGACACCTTGACAAAAGCAAATCGTGATAGCAACACTCATTACCAAGATTGGGGGGGTTGGTGGTGGAGTAATAAGAGAGAGGGAAAAACATGGGGAGGAGTAAGAGGAAGGAGGAAGGAGAAGGATATACATGGTATTCCATCAGTATGCATTTTGCATATGCATGCCAAGACACACACATGTAAGGATCACACGATTATATAATTCGTTCAATTAAGTAACTGTCAAAGGACATCCTTTGTTGATGATATGATACAAAGAAAAAAACACATATTGGGGGGATACAAATTCACATAGGGGGTCGATTGGGTATTTGTACGAATTAGCTTGGTATACAGTAAAAAGAAAAGAGAAAGAGAGAGACGAGAATGATGGATCATAACTTGAGACCTTCCACACGTAAAGCAAGTCGATCATCATCTTTGTGAGTCTTCTTTATGCGATGAGCGCGTTTCTTTGCTGTAAGATCTCGCCAAACAAAACATGAGTTGCCTGCTAATTGCATTTTGGGCTTACGTCCACGCTTTTTGCGTGGCATACTCAGAGGAGTGTCCATATTTGTACTTGAAAATGTGCTATTGAATGCTTCAGAAGACGCTGTATTGTTGCTGTTACGTGCATATGGATCATCTGGCCATTGAAGTACCGTTATATCATGTTGATTTGTTGTTGGTGAATGCTCACGTGAGTTGGATGGATCAATACAAGTAGTGGTAGTCGTTGGTTGTGATGATGGCGGTACAGGAGAAGGAGAGCGCCTTACTTCCCATACAGTTGGAGTGACAAATGTCCAATTATTATCTCTTGGATGACGAGTAGCATTTGGAGGACGACCACGTCTACGTCGTACAATGGGTGGACCCTTTTGTGAGAGAGGCGGAGATTGTCTTGAAGAGTAGGAGGACGATGAAGATGAGGAGCAAGAAGGTGAGGAGATCGTAGCTGGTGGTGGTAGTGATTGTTGTGGTGGTGATGTTGATGGTAATGAACAAGGAGAACATTGTACGGGTGATGGTTGTTGCTGCTGCTGATGTTGATGCCAAGACATAGAGGGGTCATGGTGGTCGAGGGCAGAATACAGGGGCGGATCTGAAAGACGCCGTGTTGAACAAGGCAATGATAATGTGCTCGACAAGGAGGATAATGATGACGATGATGCACTGGATAATGATCGACAACGACGCGTGTTACAAGGTGGTGGCAATAACAAGTGTGAAGATGTCGGTGATGAGTGAGGTGTATCAGTTTGGCATGTTGAAGGTGATGAACATGGTGATAAAAACGGTTCACTGGGGATAGATACTGTTAATGCTGGTAGTCGTGTGTCGGGTATTGGTTCATGAATCTGTGGTAGTTGTGGTGGTGTTGATATATTGTTATCTGTAGGACTCGATGGATGACTGATGGCAGTAGTAGTAGTAGTGGTAGGTGGCAACTGTGGTGACAAGGATGGTGCATCACGCAGTAGTTCACTCACTGGAGGCAAGCGAGGTGAAGTTGATTGTGGTAATCGTGGAGAAGGTGGATGAAGAAAGAATTCAATAGATGGCTGTGACATGGAAACAACAAGTGAGAGAGTAAAGAGAAAAAGAAAGGAAGAAAGTACGACATTGGCAGACCTTTTATTTTCCTATACTTGGCAATAAAAATGTTGCTGGAATTCAAGGAAACTTCTTTTGTTTGCTATATGGAGCGTGTCCAAATGGAGCACTGTTTCCCGAAAACAGATACACGAGTCACGCCCCACGCTTCTCTTCCATGTTCCATCCTTCAATTCGGCCCGTTGTGAACACCCTATTACATACTATCCCCTTGGACCTACACAGGTCTTATATTCAACCATATCCTTCTCTTCCATTTTACTTATATTATGCTAATAGTGGTTATGCGCATACTTTATTGAAAACGGTCGAAGATATATCTACAGCGTCCTATCCTAGCGATCAAAGTGGTGATGTATACCAGGTAAAATACTACTACTTTTGTATATAGTTTCTGAGCAAATAATCATGCAAATCCTAGTTCACGAATACGGATGATCCTGTATTGGATGCTTTGCTTGCTGAGCAGCCATGCACACCAAAAAGGCTCGATAGTGTATTACAACGCCTCCTAAGCATAGATTGTGCATCATTACATGTCACCGTTTTACGCTTTTTACTATACCAGTTGCAACACAAGACCCATTTTATCAACTTTGCTTTGTGCTTCACACGCCAGCATTGCTGCTCGATTCTTCGACGATCGCCATTCCACCCCATTCGCGATGCCATCTTTGCACAGGCTCTCTCGGTAACCGGCTTTGCCCTTTGTATATGCGTTTCCCGTAGACTGATTGTCTTTTTGAAGCTCTGGAATGCCGAAGCTCTTTGGGATCTTGTTACATATCGTTCCTTGGTGGCGTTATTACATGATCTCTGTGTGCCTTCCGATGTTTGGTTATCAGCACTTGCAGCAAGCCCAATGATGGATCATCAACGACTGTAAGTCGACTAGGCTTTTTTAGGGAAAGACGACGATCCTTGTACATGTCATATTCATTATGTTGCCCGAAAAAGTGTAGCGGAATGCGAATGGATGCTAGAACAACATGTGCAAAGCCCATCTCTGGCTGCTATACGATCCCAGGCTTTTGCGGAGGTATTTAAGACTCGCACTATTTCTCTTTAATTCTTGCTAACGAATCAATCTAATAATCCCAGTTGATTACACCTGGGTCAATCGAGAAATCGCTCTCTATCCAGATTCGGTTGGTTCATTATCCCCCACCCCCCAAATGAGATGAACGTAAAAGGTATTCATGTCAACAAACATCAACTCCGTGTAGCATCGCCCTGTACAATGCTTTATTACCGACAGAGATGACCCCCCTGATGAATCATTTGACCCATCTCAAATTGATCAACCAAAGTCATTGCTTCAAGGTAAACAAAAACTAGAACATGTGGACATGTATACATGTCGATGAAAGCTTACTTTTTCGCCACAGCTATCACAAGAAATGATCCAAGCCATGAAGAGTTGTCCTATATCCACTATTGCATCATTGGAACAAGAATTCGATGATATTGTCGACTACTTTTTTACAACTTCTGGGGTAATTGATAAACAAAGCGCAAAGGATCAGATATACTCACTTAGATTAATGTTGTTGTTTAGGATGGAGGAATACTCCTGTGGCCTGATCAAAATATACTGGACAAGATGGGCAAGGGATATTGGCACTTGGAAACTTCCAAAGATCTCACGGGACTCTTGAAAGAATGCAGGCCGATCTTGGGCGCCGTACATCCCAGGTAAATTTTTCTCTCAAGCACATATTTGGTTTAGTTTGTAAAGGGCAAAAGAGAGTGAGTGAGTGAGAAATCGAGGAGGGAGATGTATGGATGGATGGATATAAGGCGGGGAAAAGGGGGGATTGGGGGAGAGTGAAGGCGTACGTCAAACAGAAACAAAAGATTTCGAAACACTCACATTCAACCATTTTTTAAGGTTCATGGTGCAGATCACTTTTCTTATCAGCTCACTGATGCAGGCAATTCTCCAATTTCACCATAAACGGGTAAAATATGCAAGGCAAAACCACAATGGAGGGTTTTGCTTTAGAGGAACCAAGATCAAAGGAATATGCTTATACTCATATACTGGATAGGGCAACATCACGTGGGACAGGTGCTACTCCCTTTTGTTTTCTGCATGGACCCATGCATTGGCCTCTTGGCTAGATAGGGCCGTGTTTGAGACATGTGCTGCAGCGGACTCTGCCTCAGTGCGAGCATTGGCAAAATTGGTTGTTTGTTTGATCGCCTGCATGCACTCGGGTTTTGACATGATGAATTGCCGTGGTCTATTGGAACAAGAAATCACAAAGCTCTGGTCCACCTACAAGGATATGCGAACCCTTTTCATGAATTCATTTGGCCCTGAACGACAACCACAGTTACAACAAGATCTCAAAATGATTCAAATGCTGCTATTTGGATGCCTTGCTACTACATCAACTTGACGTATATCTTTGTATTTGGTGGTTTTCGCTTCTCCCTTCAAGCACACATGCGTGTTGAGTAGTAGGAAAATGCCAAGAAATTCACGCACATACAGGAGCAACTCGTCACCCCTTACATGAGCATGTTATTTGTAGTATGATGGGGGGATCTTGTAATTTTATGTACATATACTTTTTAAAGTAAAAAACAAGAGGATTGGATACTGGATGTTGATGGAGGAGAAATACAAAAAGTATCAAGTGAACGATATACATAATAGATTACTGCTTGTTCGTTGCCTTTTCTTGGTCACCAGTTACCGATCCTACGCCAAGCTGAGAAATATCGTAACCATTTTGAAGCAGATAGCTCCTGAATTCAGCATCTTGTTCTTGCATCTTTTCATCATTCATGTGTGGAACCTATATACCGTAGTAATGAGGATATAAAATAAGTTTCATCTGCTCTTCCTTATGAATTAACATGTGACTTACAAAGAGCAATGTGAGCACTCCACCAAGGAAAGCAATACATGCACCAATGATAAAGACGTATCCTTGTGCCTTGATCTCATCACCGGTTCTTTCAATGAGTGCGTTGAGGATAGGCTTAAAGATTTGTGTACCGATGGCTGCACCAGCCTTGCCAATGGCAGCAGATAAGCCATACATGGTACCACGGATAGCTGTAGGATACATTTCCGCAGAGATCAAGATAGTACAGTCGCCAGGACCCATCTCGCCTGCTGCCAAAAAGAGACCGTACAAGATGACAAACAAAGGAAACACCGTTGCCAGTTTGGGTGCTAGAGCACCAACAATGATACCAAGTACAGCTGTGATGAAGAAACCTGAAGCCATAGTCCACTTGCGACCAATTGGATCAACGAGGAATGCACCAATAAATGCACCAAATGGATAAAACACGTACAACACGATATTCCAGCACCATGTTTGCATTAACGAATTACCCACACCGGCGAGCGACAGGATAGTATTGGAGAAAATACCAAAAGAGTAAGAAACCAAGTCGTAAAGGAACCAAATAGAACCGGTGATCAACAGCCGTTTCCAATACTTTTTGATAATGAGCCAATAGGGGATGTTGCGAGTGATAGCTTCACGCCGATACATGTCCGAGTTTAGCATTTTGAGACGGAAATACAGGACACTGACAGGAAGTAAAAGACCTAGACCGAGACCTAAGCGCCACACTACTTCCAGCCCACCTTCACCACAGATGGCAAGAAGGATGACAGGTACAATTGTAGCAACCAAAAAGCCAAAGCTGCCACAAATGTCAATATTTTTGTTGATAAAGACGTTTAGCTCACTTACTCGATAATGAAACAGCCGCTGATACATAACCAAAAACCACGACTTCTTCCAGATTCCTCGGCTGCTTCACTTGCATTTACGCTTGAGCAAGGATATTCACCACCAACACCAACACCTGTGATACCACGTGCAATGATCAACATCCAGAATAGGCCTAAAGGTGTGACACCATGGGCAGCTGTTGCCAGAACAATGCCCTGGATTGGAATAAACCCACCATATATGAGTAATTCAAGCATCCATTACACCAATAACAAAATGTTCAACTTACCAAACACACAACCAATGTGCACAAGACAATACCCACTTTACGTCCCATTCGATCAATCATAAGACCAAATCCCACTTGGCCCACGATGTCACCAATTAACATGGCATTACTCACGCGTGTCGATAGGGTATCATTAAAGACGCTGCTTCCATAGATACGCTCGAGACAACTCTCAACAGCACCTATATTTATATGCTTGTTAGGTTTGAAACGGATCCGCATATACACAAAAATTACCGATGATCATCGTCTGGTATCCATCTGAGCCAAGAGCAATGCCTGCAAAGATCAAGGATAACTTTTGGGAAACAGATTTGGCATCCGGGGAGATCAAATCATCAGAAACGACGGATTCTTCGGTAACGGTAGTATTGGTCGTCTTTTTGGTATCGACATGGGACACAGGCACGGTTTCCTTGATATCCACCATGATTGAATTATTATTGATCGCCGTCGCTGCAAGATGTTAAAAAAATGGACCACCACATTTGTCATTCTTTTATAGTCAATTACATCCAATGATCTTCTTGGGGATGACCACACATGTCACAGAGATGAACTTTCAATATGAGTGTATCCAGCAACATAAACCGTGAGGACATGCTGGTTGTTCTTTGGCTGATGAATGTGGATGGATGTTACACCAAGTCTGTGCCCAGAAGTGCACGTTTGCATGGAGCAGCTGGCGATTGGAAAATGAACCGCACATGATCCGTGAGTGACATTTCATCCCCACACAAACACTCCGCACTTGTACAATTTTACCCTTTTCTTGGAGACTTTGATGATTCCTGCTCTCTGGGTATACCTTTACGGGAGGTCTTCGAGTGATTAAACGTGTTTCAGGAAAACGTTTGACAGCGTATGAGATACATTCATAGCAATAATGCCGGACATCTCCTACAAATGATGAGAACAGGCGTATGTAGTAGGTATTAGGAAAAGATGAGATCAAGGATCGTTTATTCGAATATGGATATTCTTTGGATCAAATTGGGTACAAAAGCCAATGAAAAAAGGTTTCCTATTGGGTGAGCTCGAAGACGAATCTGCCTATCAAAAGTACCAAGATCATGAAAAAGGTTACTGTTGCTGTGATGAAGGGACGACTTTATAGAAGATACAAAGTTATACTTTTTCACCTCCCATATGATTTATAGTGACGTCTTACAATATCAAAGATGAGTACTCGCGCACTCTGTAAGAGACAGCAGTAACTTGTATTTATTGATAGTACGCATGAAATCAATGCCTTTGTGGTGCATAAAGATGTCACCCATCCTTGTTTTCTTTTTCTCTCTCGTTCTAATCGCTCTTGACTACTGCTACTTCTTCAGCTCATGCATTATACTACCCGGAAGAATGTTATCGCCATCATTATACTTTCAAGCATCCTTTCTTCCAACATATCACGCTTTGATTGCTGGCAACTTAAAAATCCAAGTTGATCTGAGTACTATGGTGAATCCACGCACCGTGTACTAGTACTGGTGATGACTTTTAGCTTTACATTATTATGTGATCTCCCGTTTTCATTCTCATTATTGCCATCATAACACTTGGCTTCTTTAATAAGGCAAAATCTAATCCTTTTTGCTTGATGGAGCACATATGTACGTATCTCAACAAGCGTATAAGCTGGGGGTGTCGTTTCAAATCACATACACAAAAAATGCTCATTTAATGAAGATAGCGAATGAGAGAGTGTTTTCTTGATCTAGTGGTGTATTTATGTAGCAATTATATTATAAAGGTATATTCTACGCGTAGTCAAGTGAAAAGTATGTATGAATCAGTCTAAGTTGATAGGGTGGATGTAGTTGATTATTGTACTGCCAATGCATGCCGTCGATCACCCATTTGATGGAACGTGTTTGATACGCGGCAGCTGAGAAACTCAGTTCAATCCTCTCCTTTATCATCCCTCCAGTCGCTGCGAGGAACCACTTTCAACCCTTTGAATGCACCATGGACCAGCAACTCAACACAAATGGTAGTGACACTACCTCTGGTAACAATGCTACCACGACACCTACACCAATGGAAGGCACCATGACGACTGCCGACACGACTACGACCACTTCACCCCAGCAGGAACAACACACGACAACCACTTCATCTGCCATCAATGCCGATCCCGCTTCACTTTCCACCCCAGGCAGTGCTCCCGACGCATCTGAACGCTTGGGTACCGAGGAACAAGAACTATATCCAATCGCTGTGCTTGTTGATGAGCTGAAAAACGAAGATGTCCAGCATCGCTTGAATGCCATTCAAAACTTGGGCACTATCGCTATGGCACTCGGTCCACAAAGAACACGTGATGAATTGATACCTTTTTTGAATGGTAACGTGTGGGTGGTGTCTTTATTAGTTTATTCATTGTATTCTCACGCATGGATCGTCTATGTTAGATTCGGTGGATGATGAGGATGAAGTGCTATTGGAGATGGCTCGAGAACTCGAAAAGTTCACGGATTATGTGGGAGGATCTGAATACGCACATTACATCTTGACTCCTTTGGAACGATTGGCTACAATGGAAGAGGTTTTAGTCCGAGATAGGGTAAGTAATAGTAAAAGTAATAGTAGCATGGGATTTTCGCATGACAAACTCACCCTATTCAAAGGCAGTCGAATCTCTTTGTGGCATCGCCTCCGTCTTGAGTCCAACCCAAGTTGAGCTTTACTTTATCCCTCTCGTCAAGCGTTTAACCAGTGGTGAATGGTTCACAAGTCGTATCTCTGCTAGCGGTCTCTATGCTGCTGCTTATCCAAAATCCAATCCCTCTTTGCAGAATGAACTCAGAAGGTAATATGATTTGAACTTTATTATCATCATTTATAGCTGATCATGCTGATACTATATAGCTCATTTGGTCAACTTATTCAAGATGATACTCCCATGGTTCGGCGAGCAGCTGCTAAAGCTTTGGGTGTAAGTTAGATCTATTGTTGGAGGATCATGTCAGCTTATTGTTGTGTGCTATCGCAGGGATTTGCCAAACAACTCAACAAGGAGCAACTATTGAATGAAATCATGCCACTCTTCATCAAGCTCACTGGCGATGATCAGGATACTGTTCGCTTACTGACGGTGGAAGACCTTGTTCATATCCCACGCATGCTTTCACAAGAAGAAAACAAGCAAACGCTGCTACCTATTCTTAAGACTTTGGGACAAGATCGATCATGGAGAGTGAGATATAGCGTTGCTTCCCACTTTGCAGAGGTAAATTAGGCATATATCCACAAAATATGTTATAGGGATGCTAACATCATCTGTATAGCTCTGTGAATCATTTGGCCAAGAAATGACGCGAGAAGAACTCGTGGGGTTGTTTGTCAATCTCATTAAGGATAGCGAAGGAGAAGTCAAAGCATCTGCCACAGCACAAGCTACTGGTATGTGTATATTGTGACGCTTATTGCAAGCATTCTTTGGCTAATACCCGCTTGTTAGCCTTCAGTAAAATGATCGACGAGATGACAGTCATGGACAAGATATTGCCTTGCATTAAAGATCTGGTGATCGATACCAATCAACATGTACGTGCTGCTGTGGCAACCAATATCTGCGAGCTTGCACCCATCCTCGGCAAAGATGTGTAAGTTTATTCCTTGTGGCTCTCTTTTATTATTAGTCCATCTCACTTTGAACGAATAGAACCATTGAATACTTGCTCCCTTTGTTCCTGCAACTCTTGAAAGACGACTTTCCTGAAGTACGACTCAATATCATTTCGAAATTGGTGAATGTCAATCCAGGTATACATTTATACGCAAACACAAGGGATCTCTTGTTTACTTATCTGGCTTTTTTTTTTCTGGTAGTAATCGGTATGGATCGCTTGTCGCAGTCATTACTTCCAGCTATTGTCGACCTTGCTCAAGATAAGCAATGGCGTGTTCGATTAGCTATCATTGAATACATCCCACTATTGGCTTCTGAACTTGGAATGGAATTCTTCAACGAAAAGCTTTTTGATCTCTGTATGACCTGGCTTGGTGATGCTGTCTTTTCAATCCGTGATGCCGCTACCACCAACTTGAAGCAATTGGTTGATATCTTTGGATCAGATTGGGCAAAAACGACCGTTCTTCCTCGAGTGACCAAGATGGCTGAAAACGAAAACTATCTGTATCGCATGACAATGCTTTTTGCTCTTACGGTAAGGTGTTTATTAAACTGAATGCATAAATGAAGACGCTAACGATCACGTTTTCCCAAAAGACAATGGCGGAATCACTTTCTCAAGATGTTATCAAGGATACAGTTTTGCCAACGGTGCTCTCTCTCAAAGATGATACAATCCCCAACGTCCGTTTCAATGTTGCCAAGTCATTGGAAGTCTTGGTTCCTATCTTAAAGGCCGACACGTCCTGTGGTAACATGATTTCTTCCCAGATCACTCCTGCTTTGCAAAAACTGAGCACCGACAATGACCAAGATGTGAAGTGGTTTGCCAACAGGGCATTGCTTTCGGGTAAGATACATTGAAGAATAAATGGCTGGGCTGTTGATTTATGCTAATCTCTTGCTGGGTAGTTCAATAGCTGTTACATCCTCTCATACCTCTAGCATTAATGTATTTCATGGTCCCTCTTTCAATACAATAAAAGACCTCTCCAGATGCAAGGATGAACTGCTTTGATAACACACGCCCCTCATTTATGATCAAATAAAGATGGTGTGTCCGTATATTTCTCCCATGACAACAGCATATCACCCTAACCGACTCTTAGTATTGTGACCAAAGGATAAGTGATTATATTTGAAGCATTTGGGATATATCAATAAGTATAAGAAAAGAAATTGGATTAAAGGACCAGCTCGCTATAAGAGTGAAAAGCGAGATATAAGTAATCGATTTGGGATGAATTATATGATAATGCATTACCCCAGTCGTCTCTTCTCTGCTGGAATGTCTTCAACTGGCGTGACAGGATCAGCAAAGGGGTTGTCGGCATCTTCATCAGTGACGTTGCTTTCGTTTTGAGTCAATTGCAGATCAGCAAGGTCACGTGCTAAATCTTGTGAACGAACAGGTGGAGGAGGTGGCGAACGAGTAGTCGTAGGGGATGTTGTACCTTCGATAGGTGATGTAGGAGAAGGCAAGTCTAAAGGTACTTCGCCAACTGACATGAGCTCGTACATTTGCATCGCCTTGAGCAGTTCTTCATTGGTTGCCAATAAGGTGCCAATCCATTCTTCATCTTCCACTAAACGTGCATAGCGTACAATCTTCTTTTTGGATTCCTCGCAACGTTGACGATAACCCTGCAAACGTGCATCATGTTGTAAATCGATCTCCCATCGATCCTCCGTTGTGTTGATAAATCTGAGTGCATTGACAAGGTTATTGGCGTTCTGGTTGGCCAGAGCAACTTCATTGATGATCTTGGGCTTCTCCTTTTCCAAATTAAAGGTGCGTTGACTACCACTGGCAAAAGGTCGACTACCAGCTGTGCTACTGCTTCGTGGCTTTGTTTTGACAGGTTCAGATTTGCGTGCTGCAGGAGGAAGGGATTGTCGTTTTTGTGGTCTTGGAGGCATAGGAGGCTCGACTGTAGTAGTGGGGGTCACTGTTGTCGTCGGGGATGATGAACCAAGGCGTGGTGAGCCATTTGGAGGTGAAGATCTCGACGTTGAAGCTGATGCTTTTCCCTAAGTGCACAGCGTGTAAATATAATGCAGATATGCCTTATTCACGTTTACTTACTGGTAATCTATTGCGACCTTTTTCATATAACTCGCCAAGTGCAAACATGCCTGGCTCATTCTTGAACTTGACGGCAACAGCTCCGAGCATACTAAGCGTGGCCTTGCGCACCTTGATATCCTCAACCTATCATATATATATGACATATTAGCTGTGATTGCAGTAACAAGCATTATAATCGCAATACATTACCGACGAATTGACAATAAGCTCAAGGCGTTCCTTCATCTTGTCGTTTGCCAACAATTGCCCTGTTTTCAACATACTTAGATCACTGATCCATTGATCCCTTGACCCTCTTTTACTTACGACGAAACTTTTCATTGCTGTTTTCCAAAAGTAGCTTGAGGACCTAAGCAAGCACTGTTGTTAATATACTCGTCCTGCATCTCGCATATGATAAGCTCTTTACTTGCCTCGATCACTCTCAGCTTTTGACCGGTTGTACCATGCTTGAGTCGCTTACGAACAGCCTCGATAGCTTCATGAGGACCAGATTCCTGCATCTGGATCGATTCTGTCAGCTGCTGGACTATGTACCAATCGATCTCCTCATAGTTGGATAATCGCTCTACCAATCCCGAGTTGTTTCAATTAGAACAAGTCTTGTATTCAATAAAAGATGAAGAGAACATACCAATGTAGAGGGTGATGGAAGTCTTTTGTACTTCCTCTGTGAAAATACCCATTGCGCTTTTTCTCAAGAGATAAAGAGATAGATCTGCCCGCCTTCCTGTAGCTCTTTGAATTGGGTGCCACTTATCGTCGCATACCCCGCCCGCTCTGCTTGTTGCTTGACAACCCCTGTTCATTGTAGGGGAGGATAGAATCCCCTATTTTTACCTTACTCATGGATTATCAATGCCATAATGAAGATGCTTTTCTAAGATCGATAAGCACCCATCGTATGTTTGGGCGGACAAGGTTCATAGTGTAACGATAACAATACTTTTGTAGTGGATCAACATTCAAGCTGGATTGGCGAACATAAAAACAAGGGTAGGTCACTCATCATGCATGATTCCTGCATTTATTGCTCGTTCACCCAGATAACCATCTATAAGCACGTGACCCCAAAGGTCAATACACCACTTCGAGATCCTTGGATATTGCCGACCGACCCTCTAACTTGATAATGGAGTTCAGTCCCACACATCTCCCTCCTTTACATCAACACCTTTTCGATTGCTTGCAAGGTTAAATATTGAAGATTTGGTACGTTTGCTATTTCTTGCAACCCGGTGGTTGGGTCTGCTGATTTTGTCCCCATTCATTCTTCCACTTTGTTATTCTCTCCGCTCTCATTGTTATGGTTGCCATTGTGATTATTGGCTTTATTGTTCTCTTCCGGGCCTTTGTGTCGGCTTGCTATCTCTATTCGACTGCTTTTCTGTACCATTGATTGGTTAAGGATAATACGTGTTTGGCAATAATAAATCACTCCATCGCAAAGAGGTTGGCAACATGAGCATATCTTGGCTGTTTCGTGACATACAAGCATTTTTCACCAAAATGATTCAGCAATGTATCTAAAAGTCTCTAGGAAGAAGATATCCATATAACCAAAATAAATCTTTATCTTCTGTCCTTTATTGTTGAGTCTCATGTTGGACATTATACTTCTACCAATTTTCACTCACACGCAACGTACACACTCTTACTTGCCAAGATTACGAGCCAAGTATGGCAATGCGGAAGACGAATGATTCATGCAGTCGTCTTAAGCATCACTTCCCGCCTCTATAGCGACCTTTGATCACAATGATTGTGCTCTTTTATTCGATCGGATTCATAAACACTAGTTTACCTTCGAATACCGCATCTTCTACCTGCTGGCTTTCAGTTTTGTTCAACATGTGTCCTTCAGTCCTCATAAATGCAAAAGACAGTAATAATGCGGCTACAACAAAGACATAAAAAAGGACAAGGTAGTCTAATTGTCGATGGTGCATACGTGTTTTCATTGGTCAACAGAGATGTGCTATATGATCGGCAAAGCAAAAGCAGCTCTTGTAATGTATCACAAAGGTGACTTTGTACGAAATGCATCTTTTATAACTTACTTTCATTGGATCAGCGTGACACCAGGAAACAGCATCCCAAAGAAACGTAAGTAGAATGATCAAGCAAGCACAGACCATCTGTACATAGGTTCGATGTATATAATTTCCAGCTTCAAAAGCCTGTGTTGTTATCTATTGCTGGGTGTATGTACTATAGATATAAGTGTCAATGAGACGAAATATCTATCTCTAATATAAACGTCTCACTGGAATTGCACAAAAGGGGCAAAGGGGGTTAGGCTGGACGCAGGAGTAGAGATATTACTACTTATTACTACTACGTAGAAACCGGTTCCTAAATCCGACATTATTGATGAACCATCATATCGTATACGAGAGTCCTTGATTTTATATAAGAGCAGCTGGATAGGCCAGCGTCATTTATGATTGATCAAGTTGGCGAGTACAGATCCAGGGGTGGGATATTTCTTCATGCATGCATGTGCTTGCGTGTGTGTGTGTGTGTAGAATTGTGCCTGGGTATAAGCGACCAAGGCATCTCCTTAAATCAGCCTCTAAAAATTGATTATTTGGCACTAGACCATGCACCTTATTCATCCCTCGTCACTTCAAACGCCTTTTTTTGCAGCTTTTCTTCCTGTTTCTTCCTCTACTTACGCAGTGTCCAGTTAACGGTGCATCATGGGGAGCGATCGCTTTGACATGGTTGTTGCCTTCCATCAATTCTCTTTTTTGGCCACAGGCATCTGTTCAACACTTGGCGTGCAATGGTTGTTTTACGCAGGAGCTGCCAGTAGGTATTTGTATCTATCTTATTGAATACTGTAGAGACTAACTCCACACACATACAAGGTGGATCAAGCTTTTTTACACAGTTGTCTGGTTACACTGGGAGTGTGATGGTTGGTCTATTGATCCCATGGATGGTATCACGGCGACGCGCGCTTTATCAACATTCGACCTGCTCTTCTGACAAGGAAAAAACGGATTTCATGGATAATGTAAACGACGAGATATCAAACCAAACAGTGCATGCTGATTATGAACATATCGATCACAGTGTTCTGTGATTGAACGCACCGAAAACCACAGCAAAGGTCAAACAGCGGTCGACGGCCCAGTGCTCCATACCACAGTCGCCAAGCTTGCATCCATTGATGTCATTGCTGGATCCTTTGTCACCCTTGGATTTTCGCTTATTGGCAGTGGGGTAAGTCGTGGGATCAATGTCAGATGGTCTATGCTTGGTGATTTATAAATGACATTATATAGATGTATCAAGTGATATTTAGCAGCGTGGTAATATGGTGTGCCATACTCAATTACTTCTTATTACATCGTGTCCTATCCTTTTGGCAATGGGTAGCCATCTTTGGTACAAGTGCAGGATTGACTCTGTGTGCTTTTGAGAATATGACTATGCCACAAGGTACGTAGGCCATCCAGGGTGTGTTTCTTTACTCATCTTTAGCAGGTAGCAACATGTCTGGAGGATTGGCGTTTGGTACTCTTATGGCTCTAGGTGGCACATTCCTTTACGGTAACTGCACAAGGAAAGGGGGAGGCACTGGGATTAGGCACGCTGATCAATATTCTTTTAGCATGCATGTATGTATATGCCGATTGCATTCTTTCCAAACAAAAACCACCACCGCTTCCAGTACGCCTATGCTTTTACAACGGTCTCTATACGACAATGTTTGCTCTCATATATATCGGGCTATACACTGTGCCGCACCTAGACGACATGATCCATATCCAGCCCGACATCACTCGTTGGCAAGTTTTTACCATGTATACTTTCATCACCATCGTCAACGCTACACATTCCTGGAATTATTACGAGTTAATTGATCGTACTGGCAGTGTATTGTATCGCATTTTCCTAGTGGCATGTATACACTTTGCGCTAACGATGTCTCCCATTCTTGATATTAGGTCGCCACAGGGATCTTGCAGGCTGTAAGAGCAGTACTGGTGTATGGTATCAGCCATTTGTGGTATTGCGCAAACGACTCGGCTCAATGTATGTATTTCCCACCATGTTTATTTCTTATCATGCTTCATACTGACATGCATAACACCTATCGCTTTTCTCAAAAGGCTTCACGGTGAAGAAGGGATTTGGATCCTTACTTGTGATCAGCTGCGTATTACTTTACACATATGCCAGCAAAAAGTGACAGGCGGACAAAAGATACCAACCAGCAATCAATCATGCAGCTAAACTTCAACTCAGTACTTTATCCCTATCAATGAAACCCTCCCCCCGGTCAGCACGCAAGCGAACCACCTTGTCAAAAATCATATGAATAAAAACTCGTGCTACTTGGTTCGTCAATCAAGAGCCTTGGATAATCGGGATAACAACAATGAAAGATTCAAATGCTTTGGAGTGTGCTACATTAACATGGAGGAGACTTTTTTTCCCACGAGCTGTGTCTGTAAAGCCAAGATTCGCACGCTTTCCTTCTACTTTTCTCCTTGTACCCATACCTAACCATCATATCATGCAATCACTTACTCGCAAAACATTGCAAGCATGCTGCTCATTAACCCGCTATAATACACCTGCATGCTTCTTGGGTGGGGCTCGTTATTGTAATTACACCATGATGGTATATAATTTGGCGGTGGTGTTAGTGGTGCTGTATCATTTTATAACCTGTATTACAGGGCAGAAGCAGTAGACGCTTTTATAGTAATGGAGGTGCCAGTAGTGCAAGTCGATTGATGGAGGAGGATCCCGAAAGAAAAGGACCTTGGAGCCAAGGAGATAAATTCACTTGCAAACTGGATTTCATGCAGCATTTGGCGCAAGGCATGAAACCGTACCGAGTCATGGACCATACTGGCAGTGTGTTGGATGATGCTCACGACCCAGGTTTATCCAAGCAAGAGGTGACAGACCTATATAGCAAGATGGTGACGCTACATATCATGGATGGTATTCTATACGAAGCACAGCGACAAGGTCGTATCAGCTTCTACATGACGCACTATGGCGAGGAAGCCATGATCGGCAGTGCAGCGGCGTTATTACCACGAGATGTGGTTTTTGGTCAGGTAAAACAGCTGCCTCGTTGAATATGCTTTGCCTAGTATACTCAACAAGATTTTTAATTTTAGTACCGTGAGGCGTTTGTACTATTGCACCGAGGATTCACAGTGCAAGAATGTATGAACCAATGCTTTTCAAACATGCATGATGGTGGCAAGGGTCGGCAAATGCCCGTACACTATGGCTCTTCCAAACACAACTTTCAGACCATCTCATCACCACTAGGAACACAAATTCCTCAGGCAGCTGGTGCAGCATACGCTCTCAAGCGTCAAGGAGATGGCGCATGCACTATATGCTATTTTGGCGAGGGTGCAGCTTCTGAAGGTGACTTTCATGCAGGTTTGAATATGGCTGCCACTTTACATTGCCCCACTATCTTTTTCTGGTGAGTAGCTGTTTTGCCACATATAGGATATTATAATATTCATATCATCTATCTAGTCGAAACAATGGCTATGCTATCTCTACCCCTGCTAGCGAACAATATCGTGGTGATGGCATTGCTCCACGTGGTATTGGCTATGGAATTGATACCGTTGTCGTCGATGGCAACGATGTTTGGGCAGTATATAATGCCACTCGTGCTGCACGCGCTATTGCAGCTGAGCAGAATAAGCCTGTACTTATTGAAGCCAAAACGTATCGTGTGGGCCATCACAGCACATCAGACGACTCAACGAAATATCGAGACCGCAAAGAGGTCGAAGAACGGGCTCAGTTTGATAATCCTATCACACGTCTTCGGCGCTACATGGAGGTGAAGCAATGGTGGTCGCCTGAAGATGAAAGTCAGTTACGTCATAATATCCGCAAAGACGTCCTTGAGTGCTTCAAATCAGCAGAACAAGCACCAAAACCAGCCGTGGCAGAGCTATTTACTGATGTGTATGATTCGATTCCCACAAGCTTACAATATCAGCAAGATGAGCTGGTTGAGCTTACACGTAAATATCCTGAGTACTATAGCATGGAAGGTCACTCCAATGGTATATAATAGCTGCTTCTTTTACCCATATCCCACTATCTCCTCTAAATATATATATCTGGAATCAATTTAAGCTGGATTTTGTTAGCCATTGTAATCCTCTATACGTCTTGTATATAATGCACAATGAAGCTTTGCTTCTTACAGCGTCTCCTGCCCGTCGTATATGGGTAACGAAACATGGAGATGTGTCATCACACTATCTAATACAGCCTTTGATCAAGACACCATGAATCAATCAGACCCTTCATTTCTCTTTTCCCTTTATTATCACAGCACTCACAAGTGGATATACTTCTACTAGTACAGTCCTATATTTGCCATATCATAGTTCTTTCTATAATACAATGCATCAAGTGCCCACACACGGTCCAATTCAGAAAGAAGGAATGGAGTCTCTTTTACTATAGGAACTGAGGATTGAGAGATTACAACGAATTGCTTCAATGGGGGAGATACATCGATTTGAAAAGTTTCTATCTTTGGGCGTGTAGTATTGTGCAAAGGGTGCGTGGCGGCGAATTATTATGCACAAAACATGGAGTTGGGTGATGATGATTGTCGTACATGGCTGACAGGTAGCAGAAAAGATGTTGATAGCACCTTCCGTGGAATAGCGTGTTAAAGCATACGATAATTGGATGCACCAATCGTCCAGGATGATAGCGTCAAGGTCAGGTTGACAAAGGACCCGTAAGAACAAAGGCTCAGTTTACACGCGTTGTATATCCAGTTCCTTCCATCCAATGTATCAACCCAATATCCATATCCATATCCATAAGAAGTCGTATGTGTTAAAGCAAGTTACTACGCGTATAAAGCTGCTTCTACATGATGGCTATCTGCTGGTCACGTGAAGAGGCTGGAAGACAAGCTGTTGCAAATAAAGAACGCTGCTTGAGACCATGGAGTAAAGACCTTGCTCATAGTAACTGCTGTTATGATGGTAGAGGAGTGTACCAGAAAAGGTGGAGTGCCAAGAAACGTGGGTGTTGCAGTGGGGTGTGCACAGGCCATGGAGTTGCCATTCCGTCAAAGACAATCGGATCAAGGCAATTGTAGGATCGACATGATGGGTTGAAGTAGGACAATCTTTCCCAGGTGGTAGTTGTACTTGATTGGGGAAATAGTTGAGGTGGGAGGAAGAGGCAAGACCTGGAAATTAAAGTCGTTTTTTTTATCTTGGATGATGTGTCTTTGTTTGAGCGTTTCTTAGTCAGATCCCTTTTAATCAAGAAGGTTGAATGATGGAAATGATGAGCTGGAGAAGAAGAATCGTTCAAATGCAATGGATTGGACAGCAATTGAGAATAGGAGGATTGGGCTATTAGCTGGCAGTTTATGAACTGGGAGGTAAATAGGGTATTCTGACGTTGAACTGACTTGTTCGCTGCACCAAGCATTGTTCCAGGGCAGCTTTATCACAGAGGCACTGTAATCTCTTATTGTAAATATTGATAAAGCAAAGAGGTACATGTTACTGTAAAAGCGAACACTAAGAAACTATGCCTGCGTAAACTTGCAAGCTTGTTGTAAGATCCTTAATCCATAAGCTGTGTTAAGCCATTCATGAGAATTGAGAAATCAAAAGTTTACGAACGAAGCGAGCAACCCAAACCGCTACACATAAGAGGATGTTATCTTAAACGGCCATGCATCGGGCAGCTAGTTTATTAATGCAAAGAAAAAAGTAATACCGCATATTTTATGCGCGAGCGAGACTCAGCTCATGCTGGAGTTGGCGGATTGTTTCCTGGCTGTTTTCTAAGGAGTGCTTCAATTGGATATTCTTCCGCTCTAGTTCGAGTCGCTGAGCTTGATGGTGATCATCTTCGGTTTGCATGGCTTCGATCTCATCGAGTAATATCTTGAGTTTTCGTTCATATGACAGATTGACAGACGTTGATGTTGGTGCGATGCTCCAGTGGGTTGGATCTGCAAACGCAAGAGCAGCAAACCCTTGCTTCTGCGTCTTGACTGAGCAGGCTTCATCAGCATTATCTATGCAGTCTGTGGAATGCCGCCTTCGCCTTACGTGGGTCGTTGGACTGCCAATGTTGGTCATGATGCGGGTGCATGAGATAACACGTCGCAGATACCTGATTTCCTGGTATGCGGCAGCCATAGACTTACTATTACTTAGCTTGTCTTCATGCTGCATTTGTTGAATGCGTGTATTTGCTTCTCTAAGCCGTCGATTTTCTTCCATTAGAAGATCCACCTTACTCTTGCTGCTGCTACTAGATGATGTTGGCATAGTAGTCAAGTATTCACAAGCGTCGTGTTGAGCAGAATCGGATATATTTTGTTTTTCTTTTCCACTGGAAGCGTTTGGTCTAGGAGGCGGACTCAAGGCTGTGATATGACCCTGAGATGCAGCATTCAATAGGCTAGATCCCTCTTTTGCATATTCATACACGCTGCTGCTACTACTCGTGGACAAATGGCTTTCAGTTTCTGAGATCAACGAGGACCAACTGCCACATTTCTCTATGTTGGATTGTGTCGTTCGCGTATTGTTGTAGGATTTGGATGACCATAATGCAGCCGGTTGCTGCATTTCATTATAATTTTCGCCATCCATCGGTGCACGATGAGTAATCAATCTTTCATCAGCCACTTTGACATTGCTGTTCTCTTCAAACATATGCATCACCAAGGAAAGACGCCTTCGCCGTTGTTGTTTTCTGCCGGAGCCTGTTGAAGAAAAAGGTGTACTGGATGTAATTGGAGATTTGATATGTCTTCTTGGTTCAGTCAATGCACGCTTTTGTTCATGATAAAAGGGAGTTGTGGTAGTGGGGTATTTATCATCCTCTACAAGACTGGCCACGTTATCGTTGTTGGTAGTTCGGAAAAGCTTCAACCGCATAATGAAAAGAAATGAAGGAAGAATAAGTTGTTGTATTGCAAATTCATGTCGCCTAGGAGGTAACACCGCGCTACCGATAGCTGTACAACATGAGGAGTGGGCCACAAGGCTTATGGTAGCTCAAACGAGCCGCGAAGCTGTCAAGAGCGTGTCACAAATCATGACCAAACTCGTACTTAAGCACTCTATCAATAGAATGGCTGTGATACCCTACCTTTAAATGATACGCAATTTGAAGTCATAAATAGAGGATACTACTGCTGAAATATAAAGAATGGCGTGATATACCTGTCAAGTGTTCGGCTTGTGGATTGTGCGACCGATATACGAGTATTGCGATTGTTAGACGTTTTCCACAACGCCAAAACGTGCGTCAAATATTCAGCTACAGCACGTTTGGAGTTTCCTGTTCTACGAATAACCTGTCAATTGTGCAACCCAGATTCATTTGACACTGCTATCTGCGAAGGACTAATTACTCCGCCCCGAAAACAATGAACATAAAAACACCTTATTTTTCTTTTATGACTTGAAAACGTCGCATGAAGGCAAAAACTACATCAATTGAGAATTCTAGGTGATGTCCCATGGTTTTACCAACGGGTACTAATACCGCCTAAAAGGCCAATCATTTTCCTACGCTGCATTTATAAAGTTATCATACAACATCAACAGCATCACCCTGCACCTTTCGGAAGGTCACACTTCATGGTATTCAGAAGAATAGCTTAAATAAGAAACAAGTGAAGTAAGCACTTGTAGAGAATCATTGAGCAAGAGAAAGATATAGAGTGACGAGGAATGGCACTTCGTATTCAATGGGTGGGGAATAGTTCTACGAGTTGCACGATTTCTATGATCTTGTTGTGGGGAAAATGCATAGAAGTAAGGAGTGTGTGCAAGAGCCGTGTGCGTGCTGCAGAAAGAGAGTATTGGGTACTTTTAACCAAGGTGATACCATCGCTGTTATGCCGCTCCATGTTTGGTGCCGACAGATCCAATCAATGCCTCAATGTTGCAGCAGTGCTTGTTCCTTCAACGTTATAGCTAGTATAACAGCAAGAGTAAACTCATCAGGATGGTTCATTTGGCTTTTGCTTCTGCTCGACTAGGTCATGGTTTGGGTTTCCAGTAGCCCAACAACCAATGTTCTTAAAGAAGCAGTTTATTATTGTGTATACGTAGTGCTAATAATGAATGATGACATTGTAATGCAACTTCGGTCATCATCATTACTTTGAGCTTGGCTCCCAGCCTCTGCTATTTGGCCATTTGACACCAGTGATCAGGCGGGTTCCTATCGTTTCTCCAAATTACTACAGTAGAATCGCCGAGGATTTAGTTGATGTTGATTAGCACAGCCTTGCATACCGGATTTACTAGCTTGCTTGCATCTTTATTAATTTTAATACATTGATATGGCTAGCTAATTGGTCGCTGCTATTGTAGCACGGTCTTCATTTTCTTGGAATGATGGGCATCTTTGACTTGGAAGTCGGGATTCAAGTAACCGCTTCCACTGGTGACGAAACCACCTGAACTCCGCATGTTTTTACCATGGTGAGCGGGCCTGTATTGCTTGCCCCACTTAACTAACCTCGTCTTCATCAACAAAATGGTACGCTCCAGTCCCTCCGATCGAGCCAAGACACTTGACTAAATCACGTATTCACTATGTTAGGGTGGTGTTAGCCGTTTTCCCTATCCTAAAGAAGTCTGGTAATCAAGAACGAAGATCAACAATTGCAATGCAGCGTCTAACATTTACACCATAGGTCGCCTGCTGGTGGCTGGTGGGCCCAACCCAAGGCATGGAAGTCCAACACGTTAATTGCCGGCTTTGGTCTTGCTGTTACTGTCGCAGCAGTCTGGAAGGTTTCGGCCGATAAGGAGGTAAAGTCTATATTCACGGACCCAGTTATTTGGTGGCGGTATGGCTGAATGATTGTCTTAGCAACGTTATCAACAACCAACACGCTGGATCCCTTCGATGATGGTAAGGTGTGGTCAAGCGACGTGACGAAACATTACTTAAGCATGAATGTGTATATTATATAGTGGGCGAAGCAATTCAAGGATCAACAGTAGAATCAACAATAAAGCTGATATTTGTCAACAACGAAACTTTTACGATTGCCTTTCTTCGAGTTTGTATGCTTCAATGATGATGAAATCTATCAGCATGATCATATGGAAAAGTACTCGAGTCATCTACCATTACTTTGACGACGACTGATATGAAACATTGCGCATTCAGCGGACGACAAATCAAAACAACGTTGCCATAGAAACCATATAAGAGTACTGTAATTAACAACATCCTTAATCGAATAAAGCCATCAAGTTGCTGAGATCTTGCAGTTTACACATGAGCCCACACGTTATAATTCTCCTGCAATGGTTATACCCAACCACATTTTAATCATAATATCTTTCACTGCTATCTGCAATTAATGTACAAGAATGCAATTACTCATCGTCAACAACGACAGTCTCCAAACCTAACGTACAGAGAAAAAGAAGGGGATGGGATCTTTTAGTAGACGCTTCACAGATAGGAGACGGATGGATTCTCCAACCTCTAGCGTTTTCATACCGGCAGAAGATATTTTCCTCATTCTCGGAATCCATTCATCATAATGTACAATAGATAAAAGGATACCATAGAGAAAGATGGAAAACATTGCTACTGAACGGCGAAAGCAAAATAGAGAAAATAAGATAACTTACCCTTGGCACCATTGGGAGTAGGGACGAAAGTGACGTATGAGTAGAGCTTGTGGACAGCATCTTCGTCGTCGTTACGCTTGCGAGCAATACGAACACGGATACGGTGAGGGACGTTGCGAACACCACGAGCCCAGAGAGCCTTGTTAAGACCAGTGTCAATACGAACATCAGGAGTACCCATGGCCTTGACAGCAAACTCCTTGACAGCCTTAATAGCGTGAGGAGTACGCTTCTTGAAAGAGCGACCATGCACGAGCTTGTGCAAGTGGATGGTGTATTCACGAGTGACAACGTCAGCAAGAGTGGATCGCTTTTGGGTGGTCTTGGGAGCCATATGCAACTAGATGAATGATGATATTATGCGTGAATGGATGGATGGATGAATAGATGGATGGATGGGTGGATGGATACGAAGGGATGTGTACTTACCTTTATGTCAGAAGAGAGAGGGATTCATAGCCACGCGCAAATTTCCTTGATCTTTGTCTCCAGCATTCTCAGATTTCAGGGTCCCGCTGACAGGCACCTGCACCCATGGCTGGCTTTGGACCTCGAAATGACCTACGGAGGGGGTCTCATACTTTTGCAAGGTGTTTTCAAATTCACTAATCATTTCTGGATTGTTAACCATATCATGTATTATTGTGGAATTTAGGTTTTCTTAATGGTCGTAAGCGTGTTGGAGGATGTATTATGCTTCCCGTTTGATGGTATTATTGGCGTTGAGTTACACACGCATTGTTGACAGGTTGCACAAATAGATGATAATTGTTGTCTGCAGTACTTGAATGTGCAAACATACGCCTACACCACCCTTAAAAATGTAATTGATAGCCTGGTAATGACAAGCCTCGTTTGTGATGTGAAACAAGCGAGCGATTCTGGTGTGTGAGAAATGGTATAAGGGCCATCAATGGATCCAGAGGCGGTTCTCGTATTCAATTATGGTATTAAAAGTAGCAAACGAGGCTTTTGTGTTAGTTGGCTTGATAATCTTTACGATGTTTGGTATCTTAGATACGGCAATGTGAGGAAGAAGATGGAGGGAGTCTCATGTATGCCACGCTGCCATAATCAACCGAGGACCGTTATATCATCCCATGTAGGAGGCCGTAGTAGGTAAACTGTAGCAATCAATCCAACTTTGCTTATTACAACTTGGGAGGTAGTCGCTATGAAAGGAATGTGGCTATGTGCTTTATCAAGCGAGATGAGTGGGTTTTACTGAGCCATCTATCACAATGAAAACAATAACAATAAAAATAGGATAATTGAAACAACACTAAATCGCTCACAAAAGAAGACCACCCACGATGATGCTCACATCAACATGGAATATAACAGCAAACGGACGTGATATGGTGGAAGAACGAGATGTATAATTTGGATTAAAGTGGGTGACAACATCCTTGCTTACATCTGCATGGTGGGTGTGTGGTCACAAAGGATGATCAACGCTTGTTGGGAATGGTGATGAGCTTATAGATAGGGATGTTGTTATGTCTCTTGAATCTACTGGGGTTACTCTATACTTTCTGAAGGCATCTATGTTAATGCTAGACATAAGCTGTTCATTGTATAGGTGTTCTCTTTGGGATCTTATTTCCCATTAAATCTCAAGCTTCATCATGGAAAGTGGATGACTTGTCACTGAATACATTTAAATTTGATACATATAAATGAGTTGATGCCCCCATGGAGATTTGTTTGCAGTCGATGCGAGATGAACACGTTATGAGAGCGTCAAGAACCTTGGTCCCGATGACCAATTTTGATGAATGATCATGTGTGATTTGCTTCACTTCAATATTGGTGTATTTGGTGCTTTGTTGCGGAAGAGAGCTGTGATGCCAGTCGTTCTCTTTCAAGAATCTGATCTTCTCATGGTGAGCGTCATGCTCGGGGATTCGTCCGTAGACTTCAGCAGACAATATAATACTCACGCTATCTGACCCAAAAAAAAAAAAGCGGTTAGAGAAAGTAAGGAAACAATTATGGGTCCTCATCTTACCCCCCCCCCAACTAACTTGTCAACAAGGTAGTACCCTCGATAATTCTAGCCGCTACATATCGTAGCCACGACTTGCGCAACCAATCAGTATTTAAAATGGTGGCAAGAGCCTTGTCCATCTCAACATAGCCTTCATTGATCATCATAGACTTGATTGGTTGGATGGCTATGTCAAATGGTGATCTGGTGGCTCTGTTCTGTACTTCTTTGTTATTTCCCACCAGAGTATATAGGCTTGCACTCTGCCTACAAATGTATCTACCACAAGGATGGACCCATCAAGGAGCACAGTCAAATGTCATCAGGCAGCAATGAACATTTCAAGCGGTAAAAAAATGAAGTGAGCTACATAGATGACGAATACCCTGATATTGGGATGCGCATAAAGACTATTCATGAGACTTACTAAAGGCTGCGTATGATGATATGCATACAAGTAGGAAGAAAGAGCGTATAGTAGTGTTGGTTACAACAGCCTTGTTTATATGTGAGTGGGCGTGGGGATTGTTGCCATGATTGATTGAACTGATAAAGCGGTCAAAGCATATTGGAGTGCCGAGTAGAAGTGATGGAGAATCACAGCTGATAAATCCACCTGCTTAGGTGACATAAGCGTGTCCTCTATAGATAGATGGATGATGCCTTCATCAGCGATACGTCTGAAGAATTTTGGTGTGATTATTGAAGGTCCATGGATAAACCAGGATCCGGGGCATCCATTTGCTATCACATACCACTTACTGTGTTGAAACGGAGCAAAATAAGGCATTGTGTGTGAGTGTTCGTTTCAGAAAGAAAAGTTGATTGGCCTTTGACACCTTCATTGATAAGTGCATAGTGCCATGGTGGAGTGTGATATAGCGTCTCCCCCCTTTACACCGCCAACCAATGTTATTATTAGGAAGTGGATGCAACATACACTGATCCTGAAAACTACCACCATACCCAATTGCCACTTTCTAAAGCGAGATATCAAATCCTTTTATACGAGTATATTTACATATGTTTTCCAATAATATACAAGAAAATGACATGTCAACTACGGTACTGGGAAGCCTGAAACGCCAGATTCATACATGCTATTGCTTTCAATGGTGTATTGACGTCGTTTGGAATCCATCTGCTGGGATATCATATCATCTTCGTCCTCTTCACCAGATCTTCTCCTTCGTCTCGATTGATCAGTTGGATGGCTCAATTTCCTTGCCATATAGATAGGCTCGTATTCCTATCGTGAAGAATAAATACTTATGTACCAATCACCTGAAATACACTGTTCACTTACACTGAGTTGACTCTTGAAGCTATCGTTTGGGTTGATACAAAGGCGCTTGCTTTGCACATATTGGTAGGCTTGAGTGGCATTCATATTGTAAATCTCCATTGCATAGGCGATAACAAAGCTGGGGCTGCGCGACATGCCAGTGTTGCAGCATACAAGAAGCTTTCCATGCTGTTCAAGCACTTCCTTGATATACGCTGTGCACTGAGGGAATATAGGGATAAGGTTTTGCATGGTGGAATCAGATACTGTGATAGGCTTGAAGTTGAAAAGCTCGGCAAGAGTATCAGTCTTGAAGATACGAAGCTCGTTACTGTCCAGGAAGCAAAGAATATGCGTAATGCCGTTGTTTTGAAGATGTTGGATATTACGACAGGCAGCAAATGGACCTAGGTATAATCCAGGCTGTTTTGTTCAAGGAAATAGTCGTCATGGGTCAGTCGTCAGTGTGTCAACCGTATTGACTCGTCATAAGAGATTACCAATATTTCTTGCATTTCGCGACGCATCTCATAACGCCAATCATCCACTGCAGTGCAGTTTGTGCTGTCGTAAGAAGTGCAGTCTCTGCCCCAGAGTTCGAATGTAGGCAACATGGAAATGACAGTGAATAAAGAGGAATGGCATGCTCCGCCAAATCAGGATATAGAATTTAGACGCATGAGTGACGACCCCCTCTTTAACCACTGGCAAAGGCATCACTACCCATACATCATTTAACATTGCCAGATTGTTTTTTCTTATATTTGGGACTCTCTATGGATTCGACAATAATGTATCTTATTGGGATGTGATTGGTGATATAAGATTATATACAAGGAAAAACCAGCAAATTTACAAGCTATACAATGGCTTTCTTCTTCCCACGTGGTAGACTAGGGCCCCACACCTTGACTGTAAAATCGGCAGAACCACTTGCAAGGATGGGCTCAGTTGGGTGAAAATTAACAGCATATACTCGATCAGTGTGCCCTTCGAGCCGTTGCATTAATTCTGCGCTTTCCTAATAGACATATGGATTAATCTACAGTGAAACCATATGATAGCATTGTTGAATACCTCGCCAACATTATACAAATATGCATACGGATCTGCACTGCCAGTTGCAAGTAGTACGCTCTTCTCTTCCTTTGGTTCAGAAAAATCGCCTGTAGATGTCAACGCTCTATCAGGGTCGCTGTCCCCAGTGGCCAACGGTGAAGGGCGGCTTACAATTGAAGCATTATCTACCATCCCACACACATGTTATTTGATGTCCACTACGCTTTCATTGCAACCTACATCCGCTGCCACAGTAAAATGATGATTTTATAGGCCAATTCTTGTTCTTGAACCCTTTCAGCGCATGCACAAGCCGGGTATCCGATTTGGGTGGATCCATACCACGATCATATACACGTAACACTATTACCAGCATCAGTATTCCTTCATGATATGGGCTTTTGCTGGGTATCATTTACCATTGTCGTAGCTATTTACAGCCATGTATCGTGGCTCGTCATAGTCGTCAACTAGTATAGTTTATAAGCGTCAAAGAGCGTAATAACCATCAATCATTGCTAACCTGCACGTCTAGCCGCATCTGTGCGCCGCCGACCAATCGTAATATGTGAGATTGGCATATTGCTCGTACCATTCGTAGTGCTTGATATACATGTTCCTGCATTGTGTGGATGTGTGGATCAGACATAAGCTCTGGATCACAGAATTCCCAATACTTACGTGATCGTATATCCCATACCTTGAGTACCCCGTGCGCATCACCCGAGATAACGTGCATACCATCCCTTGAAGCATATAGCGTGTTGACCATGCTGTCGTTATGTATGACTGCTACTGCGTTTGGTGAACGGGTATCGACTGTGGCTAGGATTTTCCTTGATGTGCCGCAATAGAATATATTGGAGTCTAATGTTTACGTTTGGGTGAGAAGATCATGTCAATAGAGGAATATGATGATGCTATTACCCATAAAGTCCCATCCAACGCATTGAACAAAGCCATCCATCTCAAAAGTGCCTGAGAGCTTGCTGGTCTCGACATCCCATGTTTTACAAGTTTCATCGTATGCGCCTGATACCAGCTTATTGGATTCGGATGTCCATGCCACGTCAGATATATTGAGCGTATGACCTTTCAAGCACATCACTTCCTTTTGTGCTGATACAGTATCCCAAATCCGCACCGTCTTGTCAAAAGATCCTGAAGCAAGCAAACTGCCGTTGGGAGAGAATTCCACGGTGTACACAGCGCCCACGTGACCTTTCAGTTCGTAACGCATATCGAACGCCTCCCCATTGTAATCTATCCCAAACGAAACACTTGTCAATGCATCTTCAAACGACATCATTACACATATCAAAACATTACTAGGTTGAAAATCGTTGCCAGCAGCTTCTTGAACGGCCATGGATATCACCTGCTCGGCTTTCGAGTCCATATTCGAAGTGGAACCATGATCAACGACAAAAGGACGATAAGTCAACCCGCCTTGAGAAATAGAAGCAGCATAGCGTGCTGAAAGGTCGTAAATGCTCTTTTTGAGTGCACTGTTCTCTTTGTCCAATAGATCGACCTTCTGCTTCAAGTGCTTTACTTCCTTGAGAAGCTTCTCCACCTGTTGATCGCGTCCAGAGGCTGTAGGATTGCTGCTTCCTGTAGGGGTCGATGCTGAAGGAGGATAGACTGATGTCGACGTCGTACCCACCATGTTGACGGCTTGCCCTCCACTTGAACTAGTCATGCTGCTAGAATGGCTACGCATTGTTGACGATCGCTGCTGATGCTGAGGCAACTGGTCCATCAAAGATATGTGTCGTGTGCCCAGGTGGAAACCGTGAGCGGGCTATTTCTGTTTCAAGGGCTATCCAAGAATAAAAGCCAGCCCGTTGCTATGGCGACGCACAAGAGTTACAGTCGTACTTAGCTAGCATAAAAATCCCTGCCATCTTTATACGATGTACAGTTCAATAATGAAGGAATCATACTACACGTAATGATGTCTATTATTGTGGTTGCTGTTTTTCTTCGAATGATGAAACGCTATAATTTCTTGCCCGGTTCAAGATGTTGGAAGGAGGTTACTTGTATATGAATGGGCGGGAGATTGTTTATACGGATCTTCGTCCACAATTTGTGCAAAGGACTGCCTTCCACTTGGTCTTCCCGCTCTTCGTCCGAAATCCCCTTCAGTCCAATGGATAGGTCTGGTGAATTATCAGGCTCAAAGGCACCGCAATCGCCTGTATCTGTCCACAAGACATTGCCACCCGATGTCCTAGTCAAGATTTTTCACCACCTTCCCGTACCGTCTCTCGTCAATGTCGCTTTGGCATCACGGCGTTTCAAGGTGCTTTGCTACGATGACGAAATATGGGATACCAAAATCCAGCTTATGCTCGGCTGTGACTCGAGTGGACTCGCAGGTGCAGAAACGTCTCAAGATGCTAGCAGCAGTAGCTTGATGAATATTGAAGAAACCATCAAAATCAACAACAAACCCCTGAACGCATTGATACCTGGTTTATCAACGGATCCATTCAATACACGAGCAAGAGCACGGTCAACAGGTCAAGCCAGAGAAAAGTTCAAGGAGCTGTATGTCCGCTTAATGCCTTACTATGTGGATCTACGAACCAAGTCAAGAGAATCCAAAGTGCTGAAGGATTATGGTCATCAACCAGAAAAATGCGGGAGGTTACTTCATACATTGGTTGCTTTTGGTCGTTGCCATGTGGTGGATGATTGGAAAGACGTAAGTTTGATTGACAAAGGAGACAACGATCATCTCATTGACGAAACTGGTTCTTTAGATTAATAAAGCGGTGGAATCACTGTGTCAGTACTTTGAGAACGCGTCGCTACATAAATTTGAAACAGCGTACGATGTGCATGATATCAATGACATGAAGGTAATTTCTACTACGTCTTAGCATATTATGGAACACTCATCCTCATATACATGTTCCCATCCACCCCCCATATAGACGTTTGCTCATGCACTTATTGCGCTGAATGGCGGATCCATTTGTATTCAAACATACATCCAGAAGCACCCTATTTTCTTTGACAACCCCTTCAAACCTGAAGATAATTTCACGTGAGTTATAATATCCCATCGTCTTACTGTTGACTTATTCAGTCGAATAGTACATCAGCGCATGATCTGGATCCCTTTCGGAAGTTCATGTCCTTGGTGACAGAGGAGTGTCGACAGCAATCATTCGTCGTTTCAGAAACATTTCCGCCCAATGTTGACGTTTATTATACTTTTGTTGATCGTGTATTGGAGGATGTGGTAAGTAACACAGTTAAAGTGTTGGTTTGATATGAGTTACTGATACTTTGGTCAAGGTGGCGGATTATGTGAATGCATTACTAGCTATCGCTCAGCGTCGTGAAAGGCGGTTATACCTGCATACAATCTCCGTGGTGCTTGACGTCGCATCCAAAATGATCCAGGAATTTACTCAGGACAATCTTCCACGTGGTATTAGCACGGATTCCAGCATCAACCTACTATTCAAGCTTTTCATTCCATTGATCGACGACTATCTATACGAAGAATTACAATATGTCAAAGATACTTGCAAGAAATTGATTGATGATTGGGTACGGAAGATGGATATACAATGAGAAATTACAATGAACAATGTAGACTGATGATCTTATAGAACGATGGTTATGGTTCTCGAAGGGAAGATGCATCGTCTCGGCTCACAAACCAATCACGTGAAACGTTTAAGAGGTAAAACTAGATTCAACGATATCTTTGAGAAGCATCAATGCTAAGCCCACAAAGAAACTATCTCTCAGCATTCAAAAAAATGATTGCACTCCCTGCCGACCTAGTCACTTCTGCAGCTACCACAATTGCTTCACCGTTTCAGCGATCACGTGATGAATCATCGACACCTTCAGCATCCAAAAACAGTGATACCCATACGACCACCACCACCAGCAGCCCTACAACTCCAACCAGCAAACGATCGTCCATGTTGAAAACGTCATCACCGTCATCACCAGTAGATATCCGTGATACCGAGTTCAATGCTGCTCTGCATGAATTGGATACGATGCAGGATCTGCTTAGTTTGGAAACGGTTCTGCAGCTGATTCACGTCAATAAGGACGCAGAGCGTCGTGTCGAGAAATTCCTTCAAATCGGCTTCCCAGAAGTTATGCACGCTAAAGTGTAAGTTATCAGTTGCATTGAATCTAACATTGCCTGTATGAGGAACTTATTTTTGTTTTTAGTCTGAAAACGTATGAGCAAATATTTATACAACTACTACGCACTCTGGGACATGAACATATCGAACCAGCTTTTGAAAGGTATGGTATTAGAGTTGAATGGAGAGATCGCTGAGGCCGCAAGTACAAGCATTGACTAACTTAATTCTTGGTTCATTTGTGGTTGGAAGGGCTGGTGAGCATTTGAAGACATATACCCCAGATATGGATTCCCTTGACAGCGTAGACGTGCCCCCTTTAACCGAATTTTTCGAGATGGTACATGTCGGCGATGTCATACAACAAATGCTTCAGCTTTATTATGACGAAGAAATTGTAAGCCATACCGCTGTCGAAAATATTGCAATCGTGCTAACTTCACGAATAATAGAGCAAATACATCGATAAAATGGATTTCATCAACGACGTCAACAAAGAGAAGAAGACATTCGAACGCACTTTGGATGACTGCGTGGCAAATGGCATGGACCGTGGCATCCAGGTAAATGTAAATATGCTTTGTTATGCCAAAACTAATGACATGTCAATGAAACGTTTAGGTGCTTCTATCTCAAGTAGAGTACATATTGGCCCATGAACAAAGACCGGAAGATTATAATCCTGAAAATGAATGCCTTGCGGATCTCAAACCGACAAAGGTAAAAAAGATATTTTGAGTCTTATCATTTATTCTGATAACACTAATAGGCGTGCCGAGATGCTATTGAATGTCTACGGTCCAATACATCTATGCTTAATGGGGCTTCTGAGAAATCAACTATGGATCTCTTCTTTAGTGAAGTTGGTCGGCGTTTTGGGGAGTGAGTATTTGTACAAAAGAAGCAGGCATCAACGGTTATACTGAAACATAATCAAAGGGTCTTGAGCAAACACCTAAAAGCACAAACGGTCAATGAGCAAGGAGGATTCCAGTATATCAGGTAACTCCATGATTCCGAGCTGTAGCTGACATATGTCCTAATCGAATATCACAGTGACATGAATGCGTATTATAATTTTATTACCACCTTGCGGCAAAGCTCAATAACGCCTTATTTTTCCGCCCTGAAATCGCTTGCCAACATCTACATAATCTCGTCCGCGCCTGACATCAAGAATGTTATCCATGATCTTGAGAGATACCACGGCTTGATGAAGACGGAAGACCTACTTGAATTTGCAGCATGTCGAAGCGATTGGCCTGTGATTAAAAAGGTGGTGATGAAGGATATCACTGACTGTACCATCATGTAAAGAGAGTAGTCTTCATTTAAATAGTATTGCAAACCTAATATTGGTACATCGAGTACAGAAAGTTTTACATATCGATGTTCAAATGTCAATTACATTAATCTTCTCTATTAAATACTTTATCTTTCTTATCCTACAAACAATAACGTCGAAACGGTAGTTGCTATATAAGTTATATGGTAACTAGGGATAACTTGTTGCCATGGTTAAATATCGCTTCTCAAGGATGTCAAACTTTCCTTGCACTGGGACACTCAGTGAGCGTCAAGTTCGGTTGCAATTATCCTTTTTAGACTATTTTAACGTCTCTGTAGAGCAATCGGCCTACCGCCCTAAAAGGAAATCCGTAGGATGAGTGAGGATTTTCACAACAATACATGAAGCAGCTGGCTCATACTACAAATGTATATAGGCGATGGTCAAAGAAATCGGATCGTTCTATACTTAAAAGCATGGGAAGGCGTGAGGTATAATGCAAGTTGACGCGGCACCAGCGTATTTAAATGTGCCTTAATTGGGTTCTGAGACGAGAAAAGCACAAGCAGCAGCACATCTTGGCATTCATGTTAACGGTGTATGAGTGCTCCCGGATAAAAGGCAATAGCCTTGTGGCTCGTAATACAATGCAACCATTGCATTTGAACTTGCTCTACTGCAAAGTGGAAACAAGACCGGAGGTGGAAAACGTAATGCAGCCAGCAATGGAAATGCAAACTATGTAGTGTGTCGATGATATGGTTGAATGCGGGAGAATGGATGATAAGGGGTTGCGAATATATTCCGCTCAAGGCGACTGTGGTGTGATAGCAGTAAAAGCATCAATCCTTTGTAAAATCGGAAAGGCGATACTCGGAGAGGGCAGCATGCTCCGTCACGAATTATGCTGCCTTTAGGTTACGTTACACTGCACGACAAGCTGTATAAATACCCCTTTTTGTATTTGCGCCTCAACCTTCTTTTTAGCTCCTTCAAACACTGCAACATGGCGTGCGCTTCGGGTCTTGTCACATTCGTAGGCGACTTTCGCACAAGGATTCGACACAAGTTCATCCATTTCTTCCATGCCGCTGAAGAGCATCAAGAGACAGAGGAAGAGCGTGAACACAACTTCCAAACCAAGTTGCATCGATACAACTCCTTTGCCCCTGTACGTCATGACTCTCAAGTCAAGTTTTTCGTAGACGGTCATGACTATTGCTGGTAGGTTGCTATATGCTACTTGCTGCACATTTCGTATCTGACAGGGAGTAGGGCTGTGTCTGAGGCAATTGAAAGTGCAAAGCATGTGATATTCATTGAAGACTGGTGGCTGGTAAGACCATAATCGCACATTCATAATTTGTATTAGGATGAAATAACTGATCCATCCTTCATATAGACACCTGAGTTGGTAATAAGGAAAGATGAGAATATAGATTGATGATGCTGACTTGACGATGACAGTACTTGAGACGACCAGCATCCCGTTATCCAGAATATCGCATTGATGCTTTATTGAAGCGAAAAGCAGAAGAAGGTGTTAAGATTTACATTGTTGTATACAAGGTATGCCATCAAAGTTAACAACACTGAAGATACACTGACGCCAGCGATAGGAAGTAGAGGTGGCCATGACGTTGGATAGTCGACACACTAAGCATTGGCTGCAAGATCTGCATGCAAACATTGTTGGTGCGTAGTTTGGGTCGTGGAGTTGTAATGTGGGAGAACGTTACAAGACTCAGCTTGGATGATCATCTTCATAGTGCAGCGACATCCGGACCATGCAATCGGCGGTACCTTTTTCTGGTCTCACCATGAGAAGTTTGTCGTGGTCGATCAACGAATTGCATTCCTAGGTGGTATTGATCTTTGTTTTGGGTAAGGGAGAAATCAAGCGCAAAAGCTGTTTTCTTGTACGTGTTTGTTTGACTACTTTATCAATAGCCGCTGGGACACCCATACCCATCAATTGGCTGACTTCCAAGGACCAGAGCAGAATATGAGACTTTTCCCAGGTATGTAAAACTTGTGCCTCTTGTTCGGATTTTGAGCTCATGCGGTTGAAATAGGCCAGGATTATAGTGACGCTCGCGTGTGCGATTTCAAGGATGGTAAGTGTATTTTGTGCTACTCGACAGGGACGTTGGTGTGACAAACATGAAATTACAAGCTGACGAGAGACGTCATTTGCAGTTCAAAATTGGGATATGGTGCTAATTGATAGATCCATCGTTCCACGTATGCCATGGCATGACATGTCGCTGTGTATGGTAAGAAGATTGCCACAGTGATCTACTCCAGAGTCTAACTAGCCGAATATAGGTGGGTGGACCTGTCTTGGACGTATGCCGTCATTTCTGTGAGCGATGGAATTTCATCAAACACGAAAAGGCTTTGGATAAAGAACGCGTGCCTTTTATTCAGCCTCCTCTTGGTGGTTTCAACAATTATCAAAAGTTCAAACTCCCAGAGGCTGATGATCGTGGCCATCGTCGCCATCGATTTGAGCCTGGAACGCGTGGTGTCAAGGGTACATGTCGCACACAAGTGCTTCGTAGCGTTGGTGAATGGAGCATTGGCTTGGAAACCGAAGTAGGTGATAGGTTCAGTAATTAATGCGTCTGCTTATCTCACACTCTCTCCAGCATTCTATCCAAAACGCGTATATTGCTGCCATCCATGATGCCAAGCACTTTGTTTACATTGAAAACCAGTTTTTCAGTGAGTTTTATACTTTGTACTCGTCACCTTCGCAACTGAGAGCTAACCATATCCCAAAGTCACTGCAACCGAAAAAGATGACAATGATATCTTGAAGAACCAAATTGGCCAAGCCATTGTCAGACGTATTATTCGTGCACACGAAGAGCGTGACAATTTCAAAGTGATCGTGTTGATGCCTTTGATGCCTGCTTTCCCAGCTGATCTTGCTACTAAGGAGGCAGCCAATGCACGGTAAGTTGACTAAAACAAAAGACATATCTGAAACGGCTATTTACCTCGTGGATCATTAGCCTGATTATGTACTACCAATATGTGTCTATCTGTCGCGGTGGAAAGAGTATTATGGAAAAATTGGAAGCTGCAGGTATCGACCCCAGTCAATATATTCGTTTCTACAGTCTTCGCAGTTATGATCGTATCAATCGACGAAAGATGGAGGAAATGTTGGTACGTGCTGCAGGCTACTCATCCGACGTGACACAAAGCCTGGAACAGCAAGTGGAGGCGACAGCTGTCAGTGAAGAAGGAGAAGCCAAAATCAGGTGGTCAGCAGAAGTATATGATGCAGATTCCTGCATCGCCTCCGATTCTATTGCTCACTATGCCATGAAGGATGGCGGTGACTTGATGAAGGAGCCATGGATCACTGATACGTCTTCCTCAGCTCCACGTGATGCTGCTGCCGAACGTGAAGAACGTGAGGCCTATGTCTCAGAAGAATCTTACATTCATGCCAAGCTCTTGATTGCAGATGGTTCGTTATTGTTTTTAGTGTTATTCAACAATGGGATAGAAGACTGATGAAATTTTATAGATCGTTTGGTGATTATGGGCTCAGCCAACTTGAATGACAGATCCCAATGCGGCGATCGTGACTCCGAAATTGCACTTTTGGTAGAAGATCAGGATATGATCCCATCTCGCATGAATGGTCGTTATGTAAGTTGAGTTGCAGCCTCTTCACATGGTTGCTGTGAGCTGACAACTTTTTGTTATTTACAGTATGAAGCTGCTAAGTTCGCAGCTACATTGCGTCGACAGCTATGGAAAGAACATTTGGGTTTACTTCCCCATGAGCCTGCTGATGAAGTCAATGATGCAATGTTACCACTTCCCGTGCCACAAATTGACCACACTGGTACTGAGGAAGACCGTTTAGTTATGGATCCCTTAGGCGAGGATACCCAAAAATTGTGGAATTCCACAGCCAGAACCAATACTGAAGCTTTCCGCAAGGTGTTCCATTGCGTTCCTGATGACAATGGTAAACTCAGCTTTGGCATGAATCAAACGTATCATTAATACCTTTTATTTATTTAGTGACCACTTGGGATGAATATCACTCGTTCTATCCTGACCAAAACAAGGTCGATATTGGACACATTGCCGACAAGGAGATGCCTGTTTCTGTTATCCGACAAGAATTGAGCCAGATTCGTGGACATTTGGTGGAATTCCCAACCAAGTTCCTTGAGAATGTGGATATGAAAGGAGAATCCATTCCTTTCCTAAGCGATGCTGTTCAAGAGTTATACACTTAAATTATTCGAGGATACAATATAGCAAATATCACATTGAGCCATAACAAAGTACTGATTCATACGATGAGCAATTGAAAAAGCTTTATTGATCTACAACATCTACAACAATGATTTTATATACTGCATAGAGATAATCCAAGTCTACTAACACCGATTGGTCGAGTAATTTGTTCACCCAACCACACAGGGCAGAATAGCTGATCAATTTCGTGTTTCATGCTCACCTTGTTTCAAACAAAAAAAAAGCACAATGGCGTATTCATTGCTTTTGGGAAATACGTCTGGTTAGAAAACAAACACGCTGCTTGCAGTACCTTCGGCAAAGGCGCGCTTTCGCGTAGTGATCCCACATGGCTTCAACGAACACGGGCTCTGACAGGTCAATCTAAACACTCTACGATCTCAGTACAAGCAAGCAACTAATGCGACAATATTACAGCACAAACTACAACTAATGGCAACGAACTACAGTACCTTGAGCAGTTAACTGTTAATCGGCGAAGGCAACGACGCGGGTTACAACAAAACGAGAGCGATGTAGAACGAGCGAATCGAATCCTGAGCGCCACAGGCGATCGCAACTTTGAAGAGTATCGGCTTGACTTATACGAAGCGTTTTATCTTTTGTATGCTTTGGACGCAATCCGGATCAATGACCCTAGCCGTCAGTTGGTAAAGTGATTCAATATCTATTGGTGTCTTGTAGAGCGTGTGCATTGACTTTGGTTTTGGTAGAATCAGCTATCCGTTGATGATTGCTGGATGCGATTTAGCCAGTGCGTTCCAGAGTTTGCAACCTATTACGCTGTCTACCATTACTATCGTACTCTTGGTTGGGCACCAAAGCAAGGATCCAAGTTTGGTGTGGATTATGGTTAGTGGGGATATAAGGTAGAAAGAGAATCGTCCTTAACATTGTCTGCGTACTAGTGCTCTATCGTTCGGGTCCCAGGCATATGCACGGAGATTTCGCTGTGAAAATCATGCATCCTAACGAGTCATACGATTGGCAAACACTCCATCAACTCGCCCGAGTTTGTACTCAAGTGAAAAAGACGCTGATTCTATGCTATGCCAAATCTCCTACTTCAACGACACACCCAAGTTGCTTATCGGATTTTGAGATACGGGAATTAATAATGAAGAGATGGTCACCTGAAAAGAATCGGGAAAAGTGGGTTAGATAGTCTACCAAATTCCATAAAAGGGTCTACTTTGCTTTACAAGATTTATTTGTGTGTTGTCTATTGAATACCAAATCCTGCAAAATTGAAGTATGGTTTCTTCGATGCTTGTATATAGGCAAGAGATGGCAGAGTGTTGGAGGGGGTCTAATTACTGATCTCGATATCTAAACCAGTGATTTGATTCCATGCGTCAATGTATCTAATACGACTACAGGTTAATAAAAGGTTATCCCATCCAGCAATACACGTGTGTCAACTCACTGTTGAGGATCCCGAATATGCTTTTCAATAAAACCAAACTTGAGTTGTATTTCACCCGAGACATTGTTTTTTTCGGCACGTTTGCCAAGAGTATACCATTGCGGCAAGTTGGCAGGATCGCTGAAATGGCGGGGAATACCTCCTGAAATGTCATTGTTGTTCCTGTCAAAGCAGTTCTTGAAGGGTATGGTTACTTCGCCAAGGAAGTCACGGCCAAAAGTATCTTTGTCCCAAACTGTAACGTTGAAGGATCGAGGAAGACGTTGTGGATCAACAGTGATATCGAATTCGTAGTCCCACCTGGGGTCGAGAGTTTGCTTGATGACTTTTGTTGTATACTTCTTCTCGCTAATAACCGATTACTATATTGAGCCTTCAACCCAAATTGATTACCCATCCTCCTCCACATACTTAACACGGACTACTGCGTATGGGTCCGAGAGACCAGTCTTATCGCTACAAGTGGACATAACAATATTATTTAAGATTTGCTTTTATGTTTGGAGAGAGAAAACAAAAGATAGAACATCCAAAAATCACTACTTACGCTGCTGCAAGGTTACGTGCACCGACCACACTTATGCGTAGTTGAAGATTTGACATTGGCGAAATGGTGATTGAGAAGTTAGAAAGAAAAGGGAAGGAAGAAGCGAGAAAGGCTGACTATCTATCTAAGCATGGACAGAGTTACACGGGCCAAAAATAGAGACACGTGCCTTGCTGCCTCTCAGTATCACCTCTCCTTGGTTTCACAAAAAGCTTTGCCTTGACCTGACAGATCCGTGAACTCTTTCTCTCTTCTTCTTCACATCCCTTTTCCTCCTTTGTTATACTCAATTACACTTTGTCCCCATTGAAATCTCAGCCATAATGCTGTTGCAACATCGCATTAATATATTGCTCTTGCTCTTATGGATGTTGGCATGCACAGTCATAGCTCAAGAAGGTATAGCGGAGGAAACGAGAAGCTCATATGCCATAATGAATTAACGAACACGGGTTAGATACCGACGCTGAGGATGAAGGCGCTGTTGCAGAAGAATCGGGTTCATCTTCAATTGACAATAAACAAGATGATAGTTATGGAGACAATGATCAAGTATCTACCAAAAATACCAACCAAAAATCAAACAGCAGCAGCTCTTCGGATACTACGGATGACGATGCACCTAATGTACCTGAGCCAGGGGCTACCTTGCAAGACGCCGACCAATCAACATCCTCCGACTCGTCCACGCCATCCGACAAGTCAATGCAGCCCCAATCTACTACTGATGCCGACATGGTTCAAGCTGATAAAAGTGATGACAATGATATTTCGCCAAGCCCTTCTTTATCGGACCAAGATAATCTCCCAGTTGTAAATAATCAATCTTCACTTCAACCAAAATTCAATGTGAGTGAGTCAACATGTACAGCGCTCAAGCAGCTGTATAACGGATTGAACGGCAAATCTTGGGTTATCTCAACTGGGTGGTCAAACGGCAATATGACAAGCTGTTGCGACGGCTGGTATGGCGTTACATGCATACATGGTGCCGTTACTAAGATGTACGACAAACAAAGAAATGTTTACCTGGATTTTGTTCCTAGATTAACTTTTCTTTAAAAAACCTCTCTATAGTGATCTCCGTGGTAATAATCTTGTCGGCTCACTTCCAAACGTATTTGATAAGTTTCCTCGATTGGCGAATCTGTAAGGAATCCCACACCCCCATAACTCACTTCATCTGGCATCAACCATCCATCAGCGGGGTTTGTATGCCTGGGCTTAACCTTCCTACTCCAGAGTATATTCATGCAATATTCTTAGTGACCTGAGCAACAACGATATCACTGGCGCTTTTCCTTCATCATTGCTCAACATGGAGTTTCTTCGATACTTGAAACTTGATTTCAATCATTTTAGTGGCAGTCTACCCAATTTCGCGTCTATGCCTGCATTGACAAGCATGTAAGTCTGACAAAGGAAAGGCTGCAAGCATGATTAATCATCATCGTTCGATCTTCTTGTAGTCATTTGAAGAATAACTCTTTTTCTGGCGGAGTCCCTGATTCTTGGGGCCATCTGATCGCATTGAAAGGTAAATCTCGCAACAGCGGTCTCCAACATCATCCTTTTTTGGCTCATTTGAACTGGCAGACATATACCTCAGTAACAATAACATTACTGGAAGCTTCCCTGCACCTCTCTTACGGCTTTCTAGTCTAGAAAACTTGTAAGCTTACATTGAATGGGAGCATCCATAATCATCTAACGCTGTTGCAAATCTAATTAGAGCCCTCGATAACAATGCCTTGAGCGGTATGCTCCCCCAATCCATCGGTAGCCTGACAGCATTGCATACATTGTAAGATTGGTTAATCACGGAATCCACAAAGGAGCTATTCGTGTGGTCTAATTGCCGTGATATACATTATAGTAACCTGAAAGGAAATCATATGCTTGGAAACATCCCGGATGGCATCGGCAATATGACCGCACTCACGAACCTGTGAGATATATTCAAAAGAAGTGCCTAAAATCTCATATAGCTGACCAGCTATTTATAGGTTGTTATCACACCAGATGCTAAATGGAAGCATTCCTGAGTCAATGTATAGACTTGAAAATCTGGAATACTTGTAAGTGCATAAGTAAGCACCTGAGATGGCTTTACTGAACCAAGATCTAGAGATCTTTCGAATAACAGGCTCACTGGAAAAATCTCTCCTCAAATTGCAAAATTTCAAAATGTCAAAAAACTGCAAGTGTCTTTTTTTCCTTACATGTGATAGCATAGTCATCGCTCACATATGTTCAAAAATAGCATGCTTGGACATAATGCATTGACTGGAACAATTCCTGACGAGCTTGGACAGCTTGTTAACCTGGAATTTCTAACGCTTAACTACAACCAACTGAACGGCCAATTCCCTTCTTTCATGGCTCCCCGTCAGCTGGGCTATTGCTATATGACCCCGAATCAGTTCCAATTATGCCCAGACGAGAAAATTTCTACTAATCCAGATAGCATGGCATTCCAATGTTCAGTACACTGCGCCAAAGTTGGCCCTCATACTAGCGACGCGAATCATTGCGGGGTTCTTGGTTCATCAGCTCCTTTACCATTACTCCCCTTTACATTGGTCTTTCTCTTCATCACTGCAAGATACCATGCATTGTAGCATTGAATTCAAATTTTTACACAATGACATACTAATATCATACCCAATTGATCGTGTGGCCAGTTTAATGAAATGTTACTGTGGACATGGGTGGATATAAGCATATGATAGGATAGGACATTTTTGGATGACCAAAGATAGATAATGTAGATGAGAAAAGACTAGCTATGAAACAATAAATACCACGACGTGTTACATTCACATGGTTGGGTGGGTTTTCTTTATTGATCATCGGAATGAAGGAATCCAAGAAGATCGCTTGTCACGTGTTGTCGTGGCCGATACCGCTGCCGCAGGCGTTAATTCATCTTCCACAGCCGCGCCACGTCCTCGCAAAGGTTTCGCGATTCGTCCAAAGTTTAACGCCATCCCATTCTGTGATTTGGCTGATCTGGCATGCTCCAAGCGTTCACGCACTGTATGGAGCTGTTGGTCAAACCTATGCATAACGATGTAAATAAACATGACGTTTACAAGTGTTTGTTGTACGAAGGAGATGCTTACTTTTCATTCTGGGTAAGTAGCCGTTGTTTTGCCTCTTGCAACAAATCCTCGAGATTTTGGATACGTTCATTCCTGGCCGATAGCTTACGATCAGCTAATGCTGCCTCCCGCTTCAATTGTGTGTTTTGCTCCACTAGCTGACGCTGAACATTGGTCAATTGCTCCAGGTTACGTTCCAAGAAGGCCATCTTCTTTTGCTGTGCCTTATTGTTGGTAGCCCTTAGCACAGTGTTGTATTGTTCACGGGTTTCATCCAAGGAGATCTCGAGTTCCACCACTCGTTCACATCGGCTTTGTAGATCACGCATGAGAGCTTTTTTCATAACTTCAAAGTCAGCCAGCTGTTGCGCCATAGATTTACGCATCCGTTCCAAATCCTTTTCTTTATCTTCAGTCGACGTGGCTGTCGCAGATGAGTCTACTGCCGCCTTGCGTTTCATAATCGCAGCCTGCAAATCATCGTGCACTTGTTGAAGTTCTTTCATTGTAGCTGATAGCTTGTCCTCCTCGTTCGTTTTCTGCTCAAGCTCTTGACGCAAATCATTGATCTCCCGCTCTTGCATTTCCTTTTTCGCCAAGTACTGCGACTCAAGCTTAGCCTAAACAAAGGGATCAGTATCATCAAGTTGACCGATATACGAAAGAATACCGATAGTACTTACCTTGAGTTCTGCAATTGTATCTTCAATATTCGCATCATGCTCTTCGTCGGCAATTGTTTTGTCTAAAAGCTCTTCGTATTCACTCTCAAGCGTCATTAATCGGCGTTCGAGTTCGCTGCTCTTGGTTGCAAGTCCCTCCTTATCTCGGTTAAGATTCTGAATGGTCTCTTGGTGTTTCTCCACCACCGCTTTGCATTCAGAGAGTTCTTGTCGCAGCACAGCCAGTTGCTCTGGTGACATGGTATAGTCTTCAATATTGTCATCGACAATTGTCTTTGTGGTATTGTCTGCAGGGGACTATGTTTGAACAATTTGCATCAATATCCGAGTTCACAGTTTGTATGAATATTCTTACCGGCTCTTGCTTTTCGGCTTGCTCCTCATTGTCCACCTTGGTCGCATCTCGAACTTGGGCCAATGTCTTTCGAAGTTCTTGGAGCTCCATATCTAACTCCTGGTTCGCTTCCTTGAGCGAATCCACGTTGATTGTGCTCTCCTTATTCTCATATGTAACTTTTTCCAGTTGCATCTTGACCTCGCTGAGTTCACTTGTCATCTGCTGATTCTCCAAGCTGTACTTTTTGTCGTGCTCTTTGAGTTGGCTTAATTCGTTTTGCATATCTTGTAACTGCTTCTCGCGACTGGCAAGCTCTGTTTCTTTCTCTGAAATCTGCTCAACGAGTTCCTGTTCACGTTTCACGAGCTCTTCGCGCTCACTTGGATCCAAGGCTGCAGGTGCTGGAGTCGAAGGACGAGAGGACGATGTAGAGTCGGTTGCGCCAGCATCAGTGATCGCACGAGCTGCTGGTATAGGTACATTGTTCTTCTTATCGGGAGAAGCCCACTGCGCTTCGGGAACCTTGCCACCTGATCGCCATACTGTGATTTCACCTTCAAGAGCAGAGATATATTGTTGATATGATACAGTATCACTTTTGACCTTTTTGAGCAAAGCCTTCAATTCGGCAGGTGATAAATCAGCGTTGACCTTGGCTTTGTTCTTGATTGTCTTGGCGCGCACACCGAAACGCAAAGTTGATACAGTCTCTGCTTCGTTATAAGATGAAGGCGAACAATTGATGATGAGTGTTGTGCGTGAATTGCCACCGAGCGATTCTTGCAGGATACGTGTCAACTTGGAATCACGGTATGGAATATGGCTCGACTACAAACATAAACTCATGTAAGATTTCTCGTTACGCCTTAAATCAGGAATGCAAATGGTACCTTTCCATCTGTAAGTGCGTTAATAACCATGCCAAGTGCAGTAAGAGATTTGTTGATCTTCTTGGCTTCTTCAAGCGTTTGTCCAGAAGCACCAGTCTTGCCCACCTTTTCAGAACCAGCAAGATCCACCAGATAAAGCTTTCCACTCTTGGCAGCACCAGTATCCACATTCTTTTGCGTAATAGTAATCATTACAAGCGAATGACTTCGAGAACTTTCAGCATTCATGTCTATATGAAGGGTAGGTGAGCTTGATGCCATGGCTTGTAAGGTAGAGAATATTTACTTGTGTATGCTACCACTCGGTTGTTGCTACCGCGCCGCATTACTTCATAGACTTCCTCGGTAGATGAAACGTAAACTTCAAGGACACCCTTCACATAGACACCTTTGACTTTGTCTTCATGGATTGGTAGATTATCATGCTGGGCTGTATCAATGATGAATAAGTGTTTTGCAATTCGATAGGGATAAAAAACAACATACGATTCAACAAGTCTCGCACTTTCTCCATGTAAATTTCCATATAGGAGACCTTGACTGTAAACTCCATGTTTGGTGGTGATTCCATGATGCTTGTAAAGATCTGCTCGACGATACGTGGGATAATGCCTTTGTTTTCATGATCATCGATATCTGATCCCTATCCAATTATGGAAAGTTACTCTTGAGTACATAAATGAATGATGTACCTTATAATATCATACCATCATCGTATATGTTTTACCGGAACCGGTTTGTCCATAGGCAAAGACAGTACCATTGTAACCAGACACAACATCTAAAACGCAGGGTGACATTTAGCATCTTTATATCCAATACCAAGAGTATTTTCCTCACCATCGACGATGGATTTGATGGAGTAGTTGAATATGTCTTCTTGTCGTGTCTTCCAGCCAAAGACTTTATCGAATGCATATGTTTGCTTTACGTCCTTCCCCTACGGCGAGTGAATAAGTGAAACATATCGCGGCATAATAAGGACATGGAGGAACTTACATTAAGCTTGACAGAGGTTCCTTCGTCATCAATGTCAATGATGGGCTGACCGCCTTCTTTGATTTCAAGCTTGTTCTGTGGTCGGAAGCGACAAACCACCTTGATGTTGTTCCCTGACATTTATAGCTATGATGAGGAGAAGACTCTGGGTCAACAAAATAGGCAAGCATAAAATAGTTTATCCACACGGACCTTTTTCAAGTAGAACCTCTTTATAACAATATTGTGTACGAGAGATAATATAGAATTGAATAAAAGGAAGACTGTAAGAGGGACGAGAAAGAGGAACAGCTCGGAGCAGTGTCCGGTGTCGTACCGCGAAAATCGGAAGTTGCTAACAAGCCTGCAGGCACCTGTTTTCAATCGCTGACAGCTCCTCGTGATTATTGCTACAAAGCTGCATTTGCTAGGTCATATGGTTATCATACATGATTAATAACATGTTGGACACTCAAGCGGCCATTATCTTTGCCTCCGGAAAAAATGAGAGAAGTTTGCTCAAAGCCCTGTACCAGCAGCACGTGCGAATCCGCTGTTACACACGCAGCATGGTGGATCATGACTGATCAACTGATGGCTATCTTTCATTGCTTGTCAGAACGTAAATCTTTGATACGGTTTTATGGATGTCATTTATAATAAAGATAAGCTACCGTTGGAATGCCTGCATTTAACGAGATACACCACACACGCACACACACATGCATAAGTGGGGGGACAACCTTTTATTCTTGAGAATATACTCGCAATATCATCGCTTCAACATACAATGACATGATGCCTGTGGAACTCTATGTAAAATAGTGGTGGAAAATGGGCTAATCTAAAGGCCGAGCAAGATAAAAAGGTGTTTAATACCAATGTCTGCAGTAAAATGCTGGACGCAGCTGGGATTGTTATAACTTTGTCGCCAATAGCCGAGCAGCGTGTATGTCTTTAACTTTCAACAGATCGATCGTGGCGTTTTCGCGCACCAAGAATGAAGGTATTGTATCCAGCTGACAGCAATGCTTGGTCTTTGGGAATACAAGTTATTGAATTGACATATCAGACGTAGAACAACTGGTACCGATCCAGCTGGCTTGTCCTCGCACAGGTACTCTTCGATCTAGCGTAACTCGGATCTGCAAGAGCTGATTCAACCGTTATTGTCTTTCAGGCAAACCCACACTGTATCTTCATGACGTTGAACGTGGTGTGCTATACGAATTACAGAAGGTGGTTGGTCCAGGCCGTAAAGCCTGCTGGCTCATGGATAACCAGTTGCACAAAGGTACCTTGCTCACCAAAAGAGTATGGAGAATCCACGCAGCTAATACTGACATGTATACGTATTAGATGGATCAATACAGTTTATTTCACCTATCGATCCTTTATTTATTGCTCTTCCCATCTTGCATCGTGCACGGGAGCACGTACGTATTCGTCTCTGTAATTTTCATCATCCTAACATCCATCTTAGTCCGAGGGCAAGTTCCGCACCATAGATGACATGTTTGGTTGTGAACAAGATATGCAGCATCAAAAACTATTGGATCTAGCTGGTTTCGAGGCTCAATTGGCGCATATTTGTGATATTCGCGGTAAGTGACTTCAGGTGAATCCACTATCTGAAACTGATATCAATCTAGATGTCTCACCTGAATTACGAGCATATCGCGTTAACGATGACAAAGTGTTGGTGTGGCTCATGAAAAAGATGGAACGCCTACTGCCTGCAATCCCGTCCCTTATAACCGACGACATAAAAGAAGATCAGAAACAAGGTACGTTCGTTCTTTGAATTTGGTCGATCTTCCTGATGGTTTACCCCTTTTTGCTCTCTTCTAGACGTCTATCGACAAGAAGCAGTATATCTCTTGGCTAAGTATATACCAGAATCGCAGCTCAAGACATTGTTACAGCATTTAGGGTATAGAGAAAAAGGCAATACCCATTTATTTTCTATCATCTAACAGTGATTTCTTTCTTAGTATCGAAGAGATAAAAGAGGAAACAGCTGATATTACAAGCTATTTTGTGGATAATACAGCATCCTACTTCAAAGCGTCACCTTCTATGCCAAAAGCTCACGATGATGGAAACACGCCAAAGAAACCTGAAACACCAAGAAGCTTAGCAAAAGTGAATACCCGAGGAATGAAGCCTTTGACGAGCTTTTTCAAGAAGAAATAACATGCTGCATTTTACACCAGCGTTCTTATCTTCGCGCGCTAGTAGTAGTATGAGATAAATGTTCCAATAAAAATTAGCATGTGGCATTTGACGATGTTCCTTTATAGTTCTTTTGTGGCACATGCATGAAAAGGCTGGTGGCATTGAGACACTGCAGATTACTTGGATCCATTAGCTTTGACACAAAAACAACCACCTGTCTTATGTTCTGAACGTCTTTGGATGAGTTTTGATCAACATATTAAACTACGAATGCCACGTGACGACCACATGATTCGGGTATTTGAATCCAACGGGATCCTCTAAGCTTTCAAAGGCAATTATTGAAACCATATAATTTAATGAAACAAGGAGATATGCATGTAGGATATCGGGAATTAGAATAATAAAGTATTGAGCTTAGCATGAAGATGTGTGTGGCTTTATATCTCTAAGAGCAAAAGCACTGATTACTCGAAACCCTCGTCTTCGCCATGAACACCCTATGCCGTCATAACATAATATATGATCAATTTTACGGAATAAAGGGCGACCAACATACACTTTTGTAAACGGTCTACCTGACACAGATCCAACATTAAGCATTCATGCAAAAGCAGCACGCGTCAAAGATCAGCATCACTGTTATGCCTGGTCGTAAGCTTTGAACTCAGCGGAGTTCTTCTTTTATCGATTCCATAAGTGTGTCCTCCATGCTTCACTATGGCTCACACGGCTTATGAAACAGTACTCTCAGAATGTGTGTCGTCTGAAGTGATCAGTATCATAAAACGACTCGAGTGTCAACTTATACAGATGCGGTATGGTGTTTTTGACAGATGGTAAAGAATTCCACGACTCAAACAAACAACTTTATAGCAATGAGCAGTTTGCCCTCGCACAATTGCTCGCTGAAGCCGTTGACGTAAACAACCGAAATGAGGAAGAACTTTTGAAAGTAAAAGAAACGGTATGTTTTTATTGGAGAAAACCTCAAAAAGCTAGACCTGCTAATGAAGCGAAGATGGCTAGGATATCAAAGTATTACACAAAGCTATTATCTCTCCGTTCCACGATGGCATCTTTGAATACTCATGCTAATCAGCTTCAGCGACGTGCTGAAACGCTCAAAAGTATCAAACTTCAATACCTTTCTCAAATCGATGATATTAGACGTACTGAACAAGCCCGTGATCAAGCTATTGCAGCCAAAATGAGTGAAAACACTGTATCCATGGCAACAAGATCAGTATCTGAGGCAACTGTGGCAAGAAAAGCAACAAGCGAAAAAGCCAAATCCTCAACGACCACCAATGCGGTGCCAGTGAGCAAGTTGAAAAAGAAGAAAGCCAAAGCACGCGAAGTAAAAATTGCTGATGAATCATGGTCTCGTTCACCCTTACGCAAATCCAAGTCAAGCATGACCAACTAGTTCTTTGTATTCGTTTGTAAATAAAAATGTCATTATCTTCACCGATCACAATAAATGGCACACTACAGGCTTCACGTTTGATGACAGCAAGTGAGAAAACCGGTGTAATGTATTTATCAGGAGTTATAAGATGAATGAAAATGACTAGATTACAGATACAGCGATGCAGCGAAAATGATATCTCTATGGATCTTGTTGATGCCTTCAGAAAATTTGTTCTCAAGATCAGTGTTACCGATACTTCTTGCAGCAGAACACATTTGCCTCAACAGCTCCTCGAGTCGCCGAAAGATACGAATCAACGAACCTTCATACACCTCGGTCATTTTGCATATTTGGGAAAACTTTGCGCCTTGACACCATGCATAGACGACATCCATCAATTCCGGTTTGAACTTTTTCACATATTCTTCTTCATCAATGTTCATCTTGCATTCCTTCGCCACCTTTGCAATACGCCGAGCTGTCTCTTGCATGAGTCGCAATGGCCCTGATAATTCTTCTTGCATGCGTGCTGCATTCTCCACACGTTCATCGAACACAAAGCAGCTGAGCAGTGATACCGTCTGTTCCACAGTCAGGTCATTGAAAACGTTTTGGAAAACCATTTCGGTCAACAGTAGCTCATCTCCTGTACTAATTTCACATGCTACACGACCTTTCATCTCAACAACATCTGAGGAAGACGTGAATCCGAGCCTAATATTAAAAACTTTAAGTACACCTATTGAATCCAATCAAACGATCAACCTACCTTCGCATCACTCGCTTCCGAGCTTTGAGTTCATCCAGTTGCACAATTGACTGGGCTTCCACAATTTTACGTTTCATAGCTTTGCATTTGTTGATGAGATCCATCTTGGTGGAGTAGGTGTCGTAAAGGGCAGGAAGCTCAGGTGTATCATGTAAAGGATGTGTCTGAAGTTTCTTTTCGAGTGCTGAAATTTTCTACAAAGCCAATGAATAACAAGCCGCAAACAAAGCAAAGATTTACTTACAGCAACTAGTTTCTGAAAAGCCGTATCTTTGATGTTCATGTTCTCAACAGGATCCAGCAATGGCACATCAGGGAACTTCTTCTTGACTTGTAATATCGATCTGTGAATGGATTTGCGGGCATCCGAGCTTCGTAATTCCTTTGGAAGCACCAAGCGTACATGACTTATACCCTCAATGGCCGACAATGCTACTGGCACAACCTGTAATAAGGATAGCGGTTAATAGCCGAATACCATCATGCAACTGATATGCTACTCACCAGTGGTGTTCCATCAGCATCAGGTGACGCTGGAGTCACGCCAATAGTCCTTCCCTCAGCATCCTTGGACAACGTACTGCTTTTGTCACAATAAAGAAGGACATCGAGGATATACTTAGGCGGAGCAGGATCTGTATCATTTCGATTGTTGTGCGACTTGGCTCGAGAGTAATTCACTACAGCTCCCCAGCCGAAATCCATGTCAAGGTGCTTGATGCGAACCAAACGGCCTGGCTGCATAAATGGCAAACAATAAGAAGGATGGTTCACCACATCACGCACATCCTGCTTGTAACTCTCCAGTTGTTTGCGAATCTCATAGTAGCTTTGAATCTCGTCTTCTTGTTCAATCTTCACAGCGTCTCGCTCCTTCTCCAATAATAATAACTCTGAGCGAATACCATGATTAATAATTCCATCTTGATGAGATTGCCTTTCCTCTCTCCCCATCCCCAACCTTTTCCATACCTCGCTGGTATTGTGGGATATTAGCATCGTTTTGGAAAGTATAGAAGCATCGCTCCAACATGAACTCTGGACTAATGCCCTCCACGCGCAAGAGATTCAGCACCATGTTATAGCTGAGATGAAATGCAGAATTCATGCGATCCGATTCACCCTACGCATAAATTTAGTCGATCGTATCGTGCATATTAAGCATGTCATGTCCTTACCTTGACCATTCCTTTTGCAACGGCTGGTTCCATTTTTTCATCGATCATCATAATAACGACACCACGTTCGTCCAAACCTCTTCGCCCAGCGCGGCCTGACATCTGAATGTATTCACCAGAAGAGACCTTTGGACAATGAACAGATTAGCCAATCGTACCGATAATATCTTTTATGTATCCAGAAACCTACCCATCGTTGAGATTTTCCATCGTATTTTCGAACACTCGTGAACACAACAGTCTTAGCAGGCATATTTAAACCGATTGAGAACGTTTCGGTGGCGAAAAGGATTTTGAGTAACCCTTCTTGGAAAAGGACCTCGATAGTCTCCTTCATGATGGGTAACAGGCCACCATGATGAATGCCGATACCACGGCGCAATAGCGGTAAAAGCTGTTGTATCTGACTGAGCTGCCTGTCGTCCTCACTCAAGGATGAAATAGCATTGTTGAACACTTGATTGACCATATCTCGTTCATTCTCTATATTGTACATTATTAGAGCAGGTAACTTTTAGCTAGTGCTTGACATTATCTTACCGTCGTTGAAATCCAATTTGCTCATTTGCATTGCATTCGACTCGCATTCACGTTTTGAAAAACTGAACACGATAACCGGGTGGTAGTTCTTCATCATGACCATCTTGATGATACGATATATATCAGACGGCCCGTCATTCGCTCCACCTTTGTACGCTTTTCCTTTTTTTCCTTTGCGTGATATGCCGGATGGATCATCGCCTTGCTTATCAGATAAAGCAGCAATTGCACGCTGAAAATTATCTTCCTTGAAACGACTTTTCTCGTCTACGACCAAGTGGATGCCGTCGCCACCAGCGGGAAACAGGTAGTGCTGCAAAGGAGTAGGGCGGAAATCGGTATAAACGACATGACAAGGTTGCTCATGGATTTTACAAATCCATTCTGCAAACTCCATAGCATTGGGAATAGTAGCTGATAAAAAGACGTAACGGACAGCATGAGGAAGTAGAATAATGGATTCTTCCCAGACAACACCACGTTCTATAAAAGCAAATTAATACCTTGCCATCGTATATATCATCATATTTTACTTGCCTGAATCTCTCATGTAATGGATTTCATCATATACAACCCATGCTACTTCACGCACAATCTCTGAACCTCGATACAGCATCGACCGTAAAATCTCAGTTGTCATGACAAGACAGGAAGCTTGAGGATTGATAGTGACATCACCGGTCATCAAACCAACATCACCAAACTCTTCGGTAAACTCTCGGTACTTTTGGTTCGATAATGCCTAACAACTATCATGTCAATAAATGTCTTTTTTTTTAGCGATTGATGTTGTAATACCTTGATAGGTGAGGTGTAAATGACACGTTGTTTGTTCTTCAGACAATGGGCGATGGCATATTCTGCTACCACAGTTTTACCAGCCGAGGTGTGGGCAGAAACTAGAACCGATTCGTTCCGTTCGATGGAGGAGACTGACACTCTTTGAAACGGATCAAGCGTGAAAGGATAGACACGTGCAGGATCTTTGGGAGGAACATGCTGAGAAATAGGAACATAATTGTAGTTGGGTGGCACAGCAACTTGATGGCGAACCTAGGATGAACAAACATTGACAATAAGCACTAGCGCTTTGACCTATCGAATTCTTCAATTTTACCTGATGGCTCAGAGTTATCTGTTCTCCTTCGGCAGTTGGGGCATTCTGTAAACCAGCAATGTTGGCAACTTCTCTTGAAGTCTCTTGCTCAAATGTATCAGCAACGATCGCCTGGACGTCTTCAAGACGATGTCGTTTCAACGTTTCTTTTCCTTCCAATTCCTCGTCTCTTTGGCGCTTGGTGGTCGAATTGGTAGTTGCTGCTTCTTCATCAGAAACGTGGTCGTCGAAATCGTCGATGTTGGTGGTTTGGCCGTCAAAGACCCCAAAGATTGAATCAACGTTTTGATCGTCGTCGAACATAGATCTGGCTCCAGAGAAAAGGTGTCAAAACTTGACAAAGCGAAAAGATAAATTGTATTTGCTTCCCGCTCCGAATACATAGTTGAAGTAGAAACAGCCCTCCCACCTTCCCTATAAACTACTTTGCTTTTGTACTATTTAGATAAATAAAATCTCGGGGAAGGCAATCCAGTTGTAGGATCTACCAGTACGAGGTTATAAATGTCGATGAATTCCTTTTGTGGTCATTGTTGTAGTAATTACAGAACATCGAGTGCAGTTGCTACACAGACAACCTTAGGCAGTAGCGCTCTTTTCTTGGGTTGTATACCAATACGACAATAGCAGTATATAATGACATGGAGGATGATGAATGCCAGGTACTATAATGACCAGGTAGTGTAGAGCCTATCATCAGCTTTTGTAGCATAACTAAATAAAGCTGATAAGAGAACCTTTACTGATGTACTTTTGACCAAGTAAGCATGTCATTTAACAGCAAGTGAGAACCCATTGATGATGACCATGTATCATATGTAAATGCTAACCAGTAATAGGCTGGATGCTTTAATCATCTTGGGGATCCTTTGCGCTAACCTAGCCCAACGAGTGACAAAGGTCATGTGACGATCACCACCCATCCAACAAATGCCAGAAGTCACACACATTTCTTCTACCCTAGTTCCTAGTTCTTCTTCTCTGCTCCTCCTTTTTTCAAGCGAATAAATGTCTTCAGCGGCTTCTCCTTCCCGGCAAGCTGCCATAGCAGCTTATCGTAATCTCTTGCGTACACAACGTCAAGTGTTTGGAGGTATTTATTTCTACATTAAGATCGTTAACGAGGAAACGAGAGGAAACACAGGAGTAATTCAGCTTCTATCCAGAGGACATTCGAGCGATCCAAGGCATGCTGTTACCTGAAACTCGGGGTATACGTTGACTAACATAGTTGATATACAGCTGCTAAGAAGGAGACACATTCTCGGTTTATGCAGTACAAAGACGAGAGCAATGTTGATGTTTTGGAAGAGGTACACACAATGGATGGGCGAAATGGGTGGGATAAGAAAACTCGCTGATGCCTTGGATTACAGAAATTGAAACTGGCAGATCAAGTCATCACGTTGTTAAGACATAATGTGGTTCAAGGTATCCCTAAGGATGACAATACATTCGGTATGTTGTTGATATACAAAGATTTGGGGAATATACAAGGAACTTCACGGACTCATCTATATACGAAGAATTACGCATTACCAAAGATACAGAACTTGGAGATAATGAATCGATCAAGCTAGCAAAGGGCAGCCATCGCAGGAACCGGAAAAAGGCTGCTGTCCAAGGATGCTGTGGAAGCAAATAGTGATTGAAAAGATAGGATATCCCACCTAGTTCCTTCACACGTTCAATAGGACTCACTCAATGTAATGTTCATGTGGATTTACTATGTGCAATTTTCATAAATGGAGAAAGAAACACCAGTAATTTGCAATGTAATTTATTTGGATATAGGAGAATGCTGGTGGATTGTAATCAAAGAGTTGATAACTATCGGTATCCAGTTCGAGAGCCGTAGCTGATGCCGCTGTGATTAGCGGACGTTTGTGTAGGCACAGATTCTTCTGCTTTGGTTACTATTGCAAAGTCTGCAATGATTGATCCAGGAACTTCTGCGGTGAAGACAATGGGTCTGTCACTTCAAATTAGCTTTACGATAACACTTTGTGGTTTCCAAACAATAAACTTACCTCCCAGGTTCATCGAAATACGCAGATATAAGCCCCTTGGTTTCCATCGCATAATTAAGTGCAGTCTACAATATATCAAATTAGCCAGTGCTGCATTGTATATCCCTTTTAAACACCGTCATGTTACCTTGAACTCTTTCAAACCAAAAGCCAATTGGACATTCCTTCGAATAATATAGCTTGTAAAATCACAGCTGTTGATAGTGAATTCGCTGTGCATAGGTCGATCGTTTGCTATAATGAGATTACTTAGAATAGCAGGATAATAAGGCAAGATTTACTAAACGTTACATGATGATACCCCTTCATTCCAATATGACTTTAACTTGACAGCATCAGGTGTACATTCAATGGCCACATCGGTCACTCGAGGATGAAAACATTGAAGGTAATCGATAAAATAACCGGGATCAATCGAGAATCGATGTTGTGTTTCCTTAGTGTACAAAGCCTTTGCAGGATCTGTCTCTCCATACCATAACGAGTGGGTCTTGGTTGCACCTATACGAGACTCGGTATGAGATCAATAACGTGATTATCATTGTCCTTGAATTTACACTTACCGTCAGAGGCCACAAGTTTCAGTTGAAGGTGAGATTTGTCAATACACTGATCAAGGTGGCATTGCTGAAGCAACTCTAGCATTGTGTTTTTACGAAATATGGACCGAATAGTCTTCAGAAGGATACGCGATCGTATACTATCTTGCTTGATCGTTTGCCCATTCACTAGCTGTGTTGGTCGACGCAGTTGATATTGGCCAAAGAACCGAGGTGAGATGCGAAAGAGTGCCTGACTCGTCATGGCCAAGTTGACAGACCAAAGAATGAGCTACGTGCACCGAGGTTACGACATGAGTCAAGGATTTCGCTTCTCGTTGTTTGCAAGGTTACCTGTGTCTTTTTGGCCTCCATATGCAGCTCCTCCCCACAACCGGTCAAGGCTCCAAGCGCAGTAGAAAAGGCTTCGATCACATCAGTATGATCAATACATCATATCAATATACCATATGTACGTTTTATACAATCTTTCGGGATCTCTGCGTGCAAACTCATCACCAACAGGTAGAAATAGAAAAGATGTAGGAAATTGCAAACATTTTCGACTTTCTATGCCGAATGCACCCTGCCAATTTCAATTCCAGATGGTACCTGTCAAGCTTTTGTAGACGACCCCTCGCTTCGTTGAACATCAATAAACATGGCATGTCTCTATAATGGTTTATCGACAATGGAAAGGATACCTACTTTCTGATGTAACATCGTGCCATGGTTTAAACCTGAGAACTTGGTTAGCTTCTATCGTAGGTCGGCTTGTTGCATTTATCTATAATCACCGGTCGATAAATCATAAAGCCAATGGGTTCTTCCTTTGCTCCATAGTATTATAATGTTATCGGGCAATACTGTGCAAAGGTATAAAATGGCGAGTAGCCATGTTCGAACACCTATTTATTCATCATGATTCAAATGAGCTGGGCAGCAAGTTTTATGGCGCAAGCTATTTAATGCAAAATCACAATGTTGTTCGTCACATGCTGCTGCATGTAAAATAACTTTTCCATATTCTTCTTGTCGCTAGTTTTTCTCTTCATCCATTAGGTCCATGCTCTCATGCTTGATCTTGTTGTGTGAATCGTTGTCACCATGAGTTTCTTTCAAGATTTGTGCAAGGTCTCCTCCAAAATATTCTGCCCCACGGTCCAATATAAGCCAGTTTGCGCGTATAAAGTAATTTGTAAAGCGTGCCACCCATCCTGGTTCTTCTTGTAAAGCATCACACCGCACTCCGCGCACGATCGCCTTACACATACCACCATGTGTTAGGAAGTTTCGGAGGTCAGATTGCAGAACATCAACCAAGCGCGCCTTGCAGTTAATCCCGTTATTTCTATGTCCAGTGGTTAATCGTTGTGTCGGTAAGAGTAGATTGATTCATACATGGTATTTTGCTGGGGATATAATACAAAGTTGATATAGCGATCATGAACGTAGCCCAGTTCGAATATAACCCAACCAATGTGTGTTTCTGCTGGTTCCATTCAGGGTAAAAAGAGCTGCAGTCGGTCATTGTAGAGTGCGCTTTCTTATATCTGTGAGCGCCCATACCACGTGCCAACCCAAACAAGCATTGATGAGTATGCATCCTCCATACGCTTTTGTTGAGAGATCAATTCATTCTGCTTGATATAACATCATCAACTCGAGATCATGCAAGAAAAAGGCAAAGGGGGGATGAAGGATTCCATTTATAGTTTTTCTGAAATCTCGTATCCCGTGCAGTTTTTTCTCCTCCCGCCCATGGTTAATTACTTCAATGGATAGGGCGCAACTATTGATACCTTCTTTTTATCCCACCATATTTGATAGTGTAAGTGACCTGTCATAGAAAAAAGAGAAAAACATTACTGATTGGAAGTGCGTTCACAGGATAATGCCCATATCAGGCGTAGCATCGCCAACATCCTCGCGAAACAGTGAGCGCACAAACAAGAGAAGACTCCCTTCAAAGAGAAGAAAACATGTCTGGCGCCGCTACCGACAGCGTCATGAAGCAAACTCTTCCAACAGTGAAGTCAGCTCGTATGCCTCGGCGCCTCCTGACATGCTGTCCACTCTTTCTTCTACGTTGTCAGAGGACTTTTGCACCTCAGAAGATGAAACTCTCAGTGATATTGTTTGTCCGTTGAGATGTGGTAAGAAAGAAGAGCGAATCTGCTTTGGCAAGCAACCTTTACCAATTTAAGTGTACATTTATCTACCAACCATACATTAGAGCAAAACAGCAAACAACGCCGTCCGCTTCCTGGTATTGCAGATCATGACAGCAAGGATTATGATGATCATATGAATAATCGAGGTAGTCCCGCGGCATGTATTTTTGTTGCAAGGTAAAAGGGAACACAATACATAAGGATATGTCAACTCATACCGAATACCCACAAGTCTGGCCAAGGAAAAGTCTGACCGCGATCTCAACCGATCTGTCTGGAAACACTTTAGCCAATGGGGTAGGCTACTTCATGTCAAGGTTTTGAAAGATTGGATGTCTCGACCATATGCATTTGTCCAATATGCGGTAAGTGTAATAATATTACATACATGCATACATGCCCATATGTTCCCTCGGCTTGGTATTAACACCTATTGTATTTTTCTCCAGCGACTACATGATGCAACAATAGCCCTTGAAAACGCACCAGGGACACTTCTTGATGGCAGAAAGATCCGCTGTGAGCAGGCACGTGTCAATCGCACCATATGTATATCGAGCAACAGCGCAAATGTGCCACTGGAAAGAGACGAAGTTCGCAATAGACTATCGTCATTTGGCACTATCGAGTCCATGAGAATGGTGGACGATCCCACCGAACAAGGAATGAAGATGTACGCGTATGTCAAATATCAGTACCGCGACGACGCTATTAAAGCATTTTTGGTACGTGAAGTCAGATTTCTATTTCAAGGTAGTAGCTAATATATCATATCCGCAGATTCTTCGTGGCGATGCGGAACTCCGGAGCAAATGGTGCATCGATTGGGCTGCAAATCTAGATGTTGCCGCTTCAAACTTATCGACCATCATCAGGAGCCCCCACGTTGCTCGTATCGGTGGAAGCAGCCGTCATTCAAACGCCTCTTGCACCTCTATATCAAAAGACAGAAGCAGTGTCTTTATTGGTAACCTATTCCCTTCTGTCACTGAGAACATCTTACGGGAACGATTCTCCTGCTATGGACAAATTGTATCTGTGCGCATTATCCGCAAATCACTATTTTCAAAGATGAACCTCAAACAGGAGCGCGTCTTCGCCTTTGTTAAGTATGAGAATTTTGACTGTGCCGAGAAGGCTATCGCAGAACAGGTAGTGTGATTATTCAATCATCAATGACCATTGACCACCCACATTGATACATAAACCATCACAACGTAGAATCAAGCCATATGGAACGGGAGACAATTACGAGTAGCTTACCGTGAGAATAAGCATTTTGGAAGACTTGAGAAGGCCAGCCTTCAAGTGGATCGGCCCCATCCTCCTGGTGCAGGTTTTCCTGCCTCAATCTACCCGTATTTGTTAGGTGCAAGCCCAGGTCATGTGCAAGAGACAGCTGTGCCACGCACAGACCATCGTCATGCAAGCTCCGATGATCATCAATGCACCTTGGAAACCCAGCAGAATGACAACTCCACCGTCAAAAAAAGAAGCCAACAGCTGTCCACATACTTTGATTACTGTTGTAGTTTGTCGGAGCATGATGGTAACATACGTGCAAGCCATGGTATTTCACACCAATTCCATTCCAACGTGTCACGATTGGTATGTGTAAATGAAGGTAATAATGAAAGCAGCAGATGGACTAAGCACAGCGTAGGGTATGGAAGCAAACATGGATATTCAAGGTAGGCAAAATCCAGCGTTATCATTCATGTCCCTAATATTATTGCAAAATAATAGGAGACAGCAACAGCATGCAACCTGCCGTGACCATGTACTTTCCCACGACAGGGTACTACAGTTATACTACTTCAGGAACATATCCATTTGAGAATTCTGTGCCCATGGAGTACTACCTTCCACCGGCAGGAATACAAGTGATAGCACCGCACCATCAAATTCCGAGCTCGTCTGGTTCTGATCGACGCCATAGTTGCTTTACGCAACCTCCTCCTATGAATCACCTCTCTCATTATCCACAATGGAATAACACCTTGTGTTACAACGGACCAACATATTATGTGGCGCCAACGATGTATACAAGTTTTCCGCTACCATTGGGAACCAACACCACCGGGAATATGACACATGTAGTCTCTATCCCATCGCCTGATTTGCCATATTCAACCATGGAGAATGCAACCGCAAATGAACATGGAACAGAGTAATGGAGCACGTTATCTTTGTGTTCTACATAACAGGCACAATTATCGAGTGAGAAATTATATCACGTGTACCCCAGCATAACTTGTTTCACATGGAAAGAAAGAGGTGAATAAAAACGTCTTTTCAACAGATGACATGCAACGTGATATTACGCATATTGCTACACCACCTGACAGTTTTTACACATGAGAGGACACAAGTTCTGTTTTCCTTCCACCTCTTTTTTCTTCTCGCTACTGTGATGAGCATCATTTGCACAGCTCCATGTTCCAAGCAGCACCAAATCCTCATTTCACCATATGGCATCGTCATTGATACTGATCCCTCCAACAATAGCTGGAATGGCCATCCTCTTATGCGCTTTATCCATACCGATGATCTCATACCATTCTGTGCTGGGCTCAGCGCAGCTTATAAACAGAGACATGCTGTCTGTACACAGCATCCTATTCGGTTTGATGCAAGAATACTTGACCCACAGCGCCAAATATTTAGTTGGCATGAGATCACCGTGTTCGATTACTCCGAAAACTGCCTTTTGATTATCGACTCACTATCACACAAACAGCCCAATATGAGAGGCAACTGTGCTCATGATGCGTCGTCTGGATCCTGGAAGCATCGACTACATGACCTTATTGAAAACGGCTTTATAATAGTGGCACATGCACTGCTATCCTTAGCCCATATTTTGCATGAACACGGTTATCACTTGAAACCTTTCTGTCCTGACGTGGTGGAGCGGCTGCTAAATTTACTGGAGTGGTCTGGAATTATCAAGGATGTCGAAGCGACACGATCCCTGCTGCACCATTACTTAGAGCATTGCAATTTGCGGTATATGCACCACGCATGATGATCGTATCACATGTAGAACCCATTCAGATCAGCAAGATACCAATTATACCGTGAATTTAAAAGCACTTCGCTTGTGTTCAGCGTATACATAATATGTTGCATATCTCATTTGCATGAATTTCATTTGACTTTCGAAACCTTAACGGGAAGATGCATCTAATTTATTCCTATTCTTTGGCATGAAAGTATTGATTTACTCGTTTTATACTCGGATTCCACGCTATGTCATCGTAAAGTTAGCCTTTAATGCTTGCTCTATGTAGAATCAATGATATTGACTAACCGTGCCGAGCAATCCAAGAAAACTCTTTGCTCCAAACTCAAGCATTGTATCCAGCTGTGGCAATGTAGCATGCAGTTAGCTTTGTATATTATCAGGAAATAAGCACATGTGACTTATTACCTCTTTCTTTCCATCCTTCAACTGTGCAGCTTGGGCTACGCGGGAATCGAGAAAGCGAGCAGTCTCAAAGAAATCAGGAGATTTGTCTTGTGTCATGAAGAGCTCCGTTGATGTGTAAATGGCTGCAAACCCTGCGCGGTTAATATACCAGTTGAACTATAGTAGCGTTCCATGAGATGATATATCCGAGAAAGAGAGACAAATGAAATCATACATCAGGGCTTCGGTCGCCAGCATAGAATAAGACGTCATCAGCCAGCTCAGCAAGGTGGGTAACCGACATGGGAATGTTACTAGGGTACGCCATGATAGCCAAAGCCTAATTAACGTGCATCAATATAACAAGCAACAAGCTACATCGTTCTACATGCCCTTTTACCTCTGACCATCTATGAGCATATGGTTTAAGAAGGTCCAGACGCATGGCAGTGATCTTTTTAATCTTCTCTGGAGTGTCCAACCTTTGCTGCAATCGTTAATTGTACGTATCAATAAGCATAATTCAAACGATAACTTACGTTTTGAATTCTTCATCATCGGTCAAAGCCTTTTCTACCATCGCAACATGATTTTGACGACAATATTTCAAGAAAGCGTCGACTAAGCCTGCTTCCCCGTTCATAAACACACCATGTGCTACAGAAGGATATCCGAGCTCACGTGCGCCACGTACAATACTTTCCATGGTCCACCCAAACTGAGGCACAAAAGGGAGCGTTGCCTTGAGCAATTTGGAAGCTGGATCGAGACTACTAGACATTCAAGACAGTTAGCACCGATACTTGAAAAGGAAAAATAAATAATACATACGTCTGTGGTTGGCTTTGTATTGTTGAAAGACATCGTCTTGATGTTGGAATACAAATGCGTTGGAGGATGGAGCGTGTCAACATGGTAAAGTAAAACAACAGCTGCGCGGTACACCGGCACAATATGGAGGTGCAACAAGAAATTGTTTATTGCATGGATTATTGTTGGTACTTTTTACTTGCCGCCCAGTCTATCAAAGATGGTGTGATCATCCTCAACGCTACAGCTAAATATCCTATCCTTGGCACCAATACTTCACGCTCCTGATAATCAGAAGCTTCTATAATGCGTGCAGCCACTGCAGCGGGCGAAAGTTTTCCATTGACAGATCCTGTAGTAGGCCCATATCCAAGATGGCCATCCACGGCTGATTTCCGTAAATCTGTGTCTACAGTGCCAGGACAAACAATCCCAATATGCATTCCATATGTTGCTAATTCCATTCGAAGTGAATCAAAGAAACCGTGAAGAGCATGTTTAGATGCAGCGTAAAGAGCTCTTGTAGGCGCACCGATTTTTCCAGCCAGGGACGATACAAGAATGAGATTGGGTGCCTTTGAACTGGTCAAGAGACAGGGAATGACTTGACGAACAAGGCGTACAGACCCGAAAAAGTTTACTTGTGTAATACGCTCCATTGCTTCATCTACATTGCCGTCCATAGTCTCTTCTCGACCTTCCTCCACCACCTGAATTGTACCATCATCAAGCTTCTGAATTTGATAACCACAAGCATCCATGAAATGACGCACTGAGATGGCACCTGCACAATAAATAACCGTATCCAGACCACGTTCCTTTTCTTCTTGAGGTATGATAAACTTTGAATCGGTAATATCACCAGCCAGTGAAGCAACCCGTATAGCGCCTGCATTTTCACATTCTTTTTGTAACGACTCGAGAAGCCTTTTCCTTCTTGCGATAAGTATCAAACTGGCTCCTCGTGAAGCGTATTGTAGTGCAAGCTCACGGCCAATGCCTGAAGAACAACCGACTAGCAGAACGCGTTCACCTTGTGTGGGAATTAATCTTCGTCGTCTCGTTTTGTAATGTCGAGCTGTAACGTAATAACGAATGAGTGCAGCGACGAACAAGCCGAGTAATATTCGCTGCATGGGAAAGATAGGGCTGCTATGTTTATGTGTGTGTATTCTTTTTATCGTCCGCTCGTGTCAGCTGATGATGAACATGCATAAATACGTGGCAAAGGTAACCTCTTTTTTTCTTTTCCTTATCCCTACAACATGACAATTCCCCCACAAGACTATTTACGTACTCTTAATTCCATTAGAGATCGTTGCTATCAAGTTTATGAACAAGCAGCAAAAGGCGCACTTGAATATTTTGATGTGGATGAATCCAAGCTACCTGCCGTAGTAGACCACGTCATGGCCCTTACACATCGTCGTTTCCCAGATATGGACGCCATTCCTCCTCATTCTCGTCTGCGTCATTTTGATCATGTATATCAAACATGGCGTGAAAAGGCTGCCAAGGCTGGTGACAAGATAGAGCTTGCACGTAAACTCGTGGATTTGGTTATCGTGTCTGTTTTAGTGGATGCTGGTGCAGGCCCGGAATGGAAATACAAAACTGATAACGATAAGCTGGTGGGCCGATCTGAAGGATTAGCATTAGCGTCAGTGGATATGTTCCTCTCGGGATCTTTTTCGAGCACATCAGTGCTTGATCAGGTGGATGGTATGATATGGCAACACAAGTAATGTTTATACACGCTAAATACCTGTCATTATTGATTTACCAGCTGAAGGACTTGCTAATGTATCACCAAAGACTATGGCACAGGGTTTTCAGGTGACTGAGTCGAATCCCATGGTAGGCTTGGAAGGGCGTTCTACACTTCTCAACCGGCTCGGAAATACGCTGAAGTCCCAACCAAAGTACTTTCCTGCCTCGGGCTCATGTCCCACAAGTCGACCTGGAAATTTGATTGGTTGGTAGCAATGCATACATTTGATGTATTGTCGTGCTCAAGGTTTTCTCTTCTACCAGATTATATCCTCATCAACAAGCAAGATGATGGAAGTATTTCTATTGATACGTTATGGGAAGCGGTCATGAGCCTTGGTAGTATCTGGCCAGCTCGTGTTGAAGTTAATGGCGTTCAATTGGGCGACGTTTGGCCTTGTCCTTGTCTTGGACCCAATCCACCTGATAATCTCGTCCCGTTTCATAAGCTCTCTCAATGGCTCACATATTCTTTGACCGAAGTAATCGAAACAGCGCTTGATATGCATGTTGAAGGCATCGATAAGCTGACAGGTCTGCCAGAATATCGCAACGGCGGCCTCTTTATTGATTATGGTGTATTCGTCATCAAGCCGGAACAAATTGAACGGGGTGGTGGTAACGGCTCGAACATTTTGCCCACATTTGAGGGGCACGATCCCTTGATTGTCGAGTGGCGTGCGCTCACAGTCGTGTACTTGGATAAGGTGCATAAGGAACTTGAAGCAAAATTGGGACGCAAACTCAAGCTTGCCCAGGTGCTTGAAGGTGGAACATGGACAGCTGGACGAGAGATTGCTGCTACACTTCGTCCGGATAATGCCGGCCCACCTATCATCATCAAAAGTGATGGCACACTATTTTAGGATCTTTGTTGTTTTAAGATCTCCATGGAGAACAATAAATCCCAGCAGTCTCATTCCGTGGGAATATCATGGTTCTACAGGTTCATGCAATTTAGAACTTAATTTGCTGTTCACAATAATGGGTTAGCACACATGAGAGAATAGCGTGGGTATATCATATACATCATGCTGATTAGAACAAATGGATTATGTTCGTTTAGCTTTGTACCAAGCGTCCAACTATGATATTCATGCAAGCAAGAAACTGTGGATTCTGAACTGCAGTAACTAGGAATCCTAACTTTCGTTCTTTGTCTTAATGCGCCTGTGAATCACCTGCTTTACTTGACACTGGTAATCAAACAAAAACATTGTATAGTCCTTCGCGTATAAAGCCGTTGTGTGATCACTTAGTACGTCCTGCTGTAGAGCATGCTGTGAACACTAACCGCTTACACTCACTGCTATCGGTTGCAATTTTTTAGGCCGTTTACTATTTCCACGTATCCTCCTTTTGTGATTCGCATAATATGCAACCTTTATTTATTCATATACAGCCTCGGTTAAAGACATTTTAGTTTACACCATCTTGATTTTATTATGCGAAGATATTATTAAGAACATTTTTAACCTGGCTATCAATACCATCCATAGCTCTCTTTTCGGTTTCTTTGCTATCCAGTGTAACTTCACGTTGCTTCTTCTCTCTCTGAGTAAACGTCCGGCGGATCTTTTTGGCTTCTTGATGATCTTGACCGTGCTTGCGCTTTTGCTCTTCCATACTTTTGTGCATTTTGGCACGAGCCACACTATCAAGATATGCCTTATTCTCACGCTTGACTTGTGCAGTCTCAGCCTGCAATTGCTGCTCTCGTGCTTTGCGTTCATATGCTACATAAATGGATAGCACATTGTTAACTCTTATTTACATCTAATTGAGCCTATTCCTGTATACCTACCCATTTGTTCTGTAAGATGACGCCATTTGAACTTCGGGAGATACTTTATTGTCCAAGTGTCATGATAATAAGGACTCTGTCGTCTTCCACCAATTTGTCGCATGTTGAGAAATTCAGCTAACGTCTTGGCTCGCTTCTTATCTTTGAATTCGACCCAGCCTTCTGTGAAACGAGTACGTCGATCCCTGGTATATTTCTTACGTCGTGCAGCAGTCCGTGCATCTGCCAAAAAAGTACATTATCAGCCATAGTACTTTCACGCTTTATAGCAAACTCAATTACCTTCGGTCTCGAAAAACACTCGCCCTACTTCAGCATAATGGCTTAATAGCTTTTTGACTTGCTGTGGAGTCATGAATGGTGGAATACGAGATAAGTAGCATACACCAGATCGTTTCTGCTCCTTTTCGAATTTCTCAAGCTCTTCTGGTGTCAGCTTCTTTAATTTGTTCTTCTTGTTCGCTCGACCGCCAGCGGGTTTGTTCATGATATTGCTGTCAGATAATTGCTCCTCTTGCTCTTCCTCAGAATCATATCGTGAGCTGACAGAAGCATTGTCACTGATATCTCGTTCTTCTTGTTCGCTATCGGATTCGTCCTCGTCCTCGTCCTCGTCCTCGTCGGTATTGTCACCGACAGTGTCCAACATACTTCGTACGTTTTTATCTTTACGCAAGTGATGTGCTGGAAATCGCTCATTTTGTTCTTGATCGCTATCGTCAGACACTGACGATTCGTCTTCACTTAAGCCAAGCAAATCGTGAGGTTTAGTTTCTTCGTCAAAAGCCATGTTACTGTTTCGGTCGATCGCTGAAAGCAATAGAAGCACAATGATCTGAGTCAAGCCACCTATTTCACGGAATTCAACTAAGCGGAGTCACATGCATGATGGCATAATTTGAGGGAATGAAAGAAACCTGAGGAAGCTTGCTTCTGTATAAGAGTGGGAAGGCCAATCGAGTGCTATGGGTCGACATGAAGGATCAAAGCAAAGCAATAAACACACGCCAACACTTTCAAATGTACTCAACCTATATTTTTATATCAGTGAAAAGGATGAGCTCCATCCATGAAAGAAGACACACCGTTGCTTATTTCAAATAGAATCCATATAGCATTTATCACACATTTCCCTTCGAGCAGAGGAGTCAGTAATAAGTATATAGAAGAAGTTTATTCAATACACGAAGAGTTCAATGTGGTAGGGTGCAAACAGCCAGGCTCTAATCATGGCCTAATACGTATAGCCAAGGTCACGTGGCTGACATGAAATTTGGCGTGCGCTACTGCAGTCGCCCTTTTACAAGTCACCCTCCAGGACTTGAACATCTTATCCGCCTACTTTTGCTTTCTAATGTATCGAACTGGTGCACGGTAAGTGCTATTCTTGGAACGATAATAGGTTTTTAGCTTCAACTGTTATATACAATATTTAGTCCATCGTTTGGGGCAAAAGCATCTCCGTCGACACGCTGCCAGAAATGTCTACAATATGGTCATTGGGTAAAGACGCCATTGTCCGTATAGAGATGAGTATATTGATCTCCTGTGATAGACGTATGAATGTAAAGGCAATCGCACATACAAAGCAAGGCCAACACGAACACAACAACTTACGCGCCCACTCAAATTACAAGAGCCTGATTTACCGGAAGAACTGCAGGATAGGTAATATAATATCTATGATTCCATCATCTGATCCACAGCTCATTGATATCTTTATCAAACAATAGAAAGGGAGTTGCTGATAAAATTCTTGCAAGGAAGAAGAAAGAGAAGAGAAAAAGGTATATATGGCAATAGATCGTGGAGCTTTAGGATTAATTCTCCAATCCCAGATACTCTTCCAGTAGTAGCAGCGAAAGTGAAAGTGAAAGCGGTAGCGACAGCGAAAGTAGTAGCGACAGTGATAGTTCACGATCGAGTTCGTCTTCATCATCCTCCTACAGTGAAAGTGATAGCAGTGACAGCTCTGGCCTAAGCAGTCGAAACAGACGTCGTAGACGGCGTTCGATATCATCTTCGCCATCGGTGACATCGAGACGATCACCAGCACATAAAAAATATCGACGCCGAGATTCCGTATCAAGCTCGAGCAGCAGTGGCAGCAGCAGCCGAAGATCCTTAAGCCGTTCTAGCAGTGCCAGCAGTCTTGGTCGTCGTCCCTTCAGAAGATAAATCCTCAAAAGATGATAGGTCATATAGGTTATGGCAAACTATTGGATTAGGTTGACTTCCTATGCATTATAACTCGCCATGTTTGGAAATAAAAGGTCTTTCTCCCTCTCTCAAACTCTCAGTTGACCGCTGTTACATGCGCTTTAAGGCTAATCTAACCAATCCAACGGCATTGCATAGTAGGTCCTTTTCCATCACTATATTTCCAAAACTCATGCAGATGTTACAGAGATTGCTCAGACTTTTGAAAAACTGGGATCTACTTGTATTGTGTCGCTTTCCAATAGCACAGTACAATTGATCAAGTTACGCGATTCTGACAGTGGTGTACAAGCTTGGACGTAAGTGGTGAGCACGGAACATCTTTTCCACGCTGACACAATAAGTTATAGCAAATTTGATCCAGTGAGTTGGTACAGCAATCGTTTATACAAGATCATCTAACATGATGCCTCAAGTCCCTTATATTCCAGGCATTTCGTATCGAAAGCGCGTATAATAATCAAATATATCTGTCACTCGCTATTGATGATTTGGTCCGCGCAACACGAACGGCACAGCAATGTAGTGATATTCAGCTTGCTCTACGGAAGAAACGCAACACAACAATACTGGACTGGAGTATGGTCACCCAAAATAGAGGTGGCTCAACAACCATCATTGGCCAAGAAATATGCGTGTCACTCATTCCGCATGATAGATGGCGCACATTTCGTGAACCACTCTTCGGTGGCTACCCAGACGTATGTACCTCAAAAATGTATGAAAAAACGAAATGCTCACTGCTTTATTAGTCGTACATCAGGCTACCTGATCTTATGAGCCTAAAGTCTAGTGCGACCCGCCTCAAATCTTTAAGCAAATATCTCATCATTTCAGCGAATATGGAAGGCACGTTAAAACTAAGAGTGGAAACGGATCTAGTTCAATGTGAATCAATTTACCACCACTTGGAAAATCCACGTATTGAGAACTATACACCATCTGGCGACCCTGCTGACTTCCAATCAGTGAAGATAAGCTCGGAGGATTTTGTCAATATTCTCAATAGTCATCACTTGGATCCTGTCAGAACAGTGTGCGGTAAGAGCCCATTCTAATATATTCATTGTACCAGATTCTGATTAGACTTGGTAGCCATCCATGATAAACTTCAAGTGACTTTTTACGTATATGTTGATCTCGAAGCACACCAATCAAATCCAACTTTTGCTATAGCAGGCACTCAAGAAACATCCGTTACATTTCATCTCCCCGTTTACCACAACTAAAGGCGCGTGATTTACGTTCATTTAAAAAAGGGATTATTGTTCGTATATTAAACACACATTCAGCTCTATACTAGAAAGGTGTCCACTAGATATCCAATCATGAATGGGAAATGGGATGTAAGCAGGACAAGGAAAATGCAAAGATGTAGACATGCATATGTCAAGACTGTGTGATGTAAAATGCTCGCGACGAATCTTCACATTTACTGTGATGATGGTACTGTTGTTGGTTCTTCTGAAGCGCTGTTTGGAGTCTCTGTGTTTGTTGGTTCAGGTAATGAAGGACCTTGGGGCTCTGTAATTGAAGATTCGTCTCCTCGGCTTTCATCGGGCAGCATGTCTATCTCTTCTTCCTTCACAGAGTCTGTGCCATTGTTATTGGTAGAATTCGCTCCGCCGCCACTACCTCCTGATGCATTGTAAAGCTCCATAGCTTGTTCAAATTCCTTTTGCTCCTTATTATACATATCATAATAGACCTTCACAAGAGAAATAAGTTAACTTAAGATCTCATTAATCTTACTTCTTACAGCGTTCGCTTACCTGCTTTTCTTCTTTTGACAAGGCCTTCCACTTTTGTCCAAGAAGACGCGTCGCTTCACCAAGATTATCACTCGTCAATTGATCCTTGATATTATCACGTTCCATTCGACAATACAGAAAGAAAACATTCCCTGGTCCCTTTGGTGCGTTGGGATCACGTTTCTTGCGTTCTTGTGGTTGTTTACTGTTGGCTGCTCTAGATTTTCCGGGGCCACCTCGCTTTCGACCTGTGGTGTTGCTAGCATTTGACGTCTTCAAAGAAATAGCCTAAATATAGAGTTTCCTTAGTACATATATCTTTTGTTATCTTTCCATACTTACTAAGCCAGAGTCTGAAACCTCGCCTTCTGAATCACTGGATGCTGCGTTAACTCTTTTGCCATCACGCCGGCGACTCTGATCAAGTTCTTCGAGCAAGACTCTGTAGAAAAAAAAACCTTATATGAGGCGACAAGTACCAACATCAACAACTATTTATGAGATATGTTACATGCGTTCCACTCGTAGACGCTTGATCTGTCGCATAGCTTTCGTCAGCTTCAAATGAATAGCATCGTTATCCTTTACAATAACTTTAGTAAAGCTGTATACATGATATGTCAATATACGTTTTCTTTCTTCACCTCTTCTATTTCTCGAACTCGTTTCTTGAGTAGGTTGTATTTTTGTCGAAGCGTGTCTGCAAAGGATCAAGTCATAAGTACATGAATGTCGTTTTTGTATTGAATCTTGGCGTGTACCGTCTGATGTTGTCGTAGTAACGGGTGTACTAGTAGTATTGGTGGAGGAAGCTGGATCAGTGTTATTCATGATTGGTTGGCGATCAGTAGGCATATATATAGGCAGGGTGTGAGAAGAAAAGAAAGGATGAAAGGCGAAAGTCGGAATAATTTTTATTGCAATGTTGTATCTAATTCAGCGCTCCGAGAGCGCGCTCTTAGTCCTCTTTAAAGTTGCAACGACCCGCAGGGTTTACTGCCATAAGCTGGTTTATAAACATGTATCTCGAGAATGTTACATAAAGCCATCGAAACCATACAAGCTGTGAAACATGTTGTCGCATAGCCTTATGTGTGACAAAATAGTCGCTTGGGGATGAGACGAAGACTGCAGCTCTTTCAAACGTAGGCCAGAGTCTTTTCTCGACTTGCACCAAGAGTAAATCAAGAACCCCAATATATTTGCGTGGTAACCGAATAGATACGAGCTTGTAAAGGAGAATATCCTGGTTCTCTGTGACGTAATGTCTTGTGGATTATATTTAATAAAAATATCTCTCTCCTCCCTCAATCCCTGATGGCTTACTTTGCTCCATGATATACGGCAATATGGTTGGGATGCCCCGAAACACCATATTCGTCAAACGTGATTATCTAAATAAAGCTGTGAGCTACTATAAGAAAATCTTCGTTCATAGCCACTTATCGTTGAGGAACGTACTGTATCAATATGATGTTTGCTAACATAGGCCTTGATCTGCTTTGAAACAGCCTCTGGCGGCCAAGCATTGAGCATGCCATCTTGCAATTCCCTATAATATTGTATTCCCTTATTATCCATCCTATGACAAAACAATTTCAACACTTACGGCTGATCGATCGCTCTCGTATTGGATGCAGGAATACCAAGTACCTGGCAGCTTTGAGTAAGCTCCTTCTTTCGCACGACGCCCAGCCTGTCTGCATTACCTATGCATATGACAGTTTTTTTTATTAGCTATCATGTATGCATCGCTTAGCTATAGCTAGAAAAATACCAGTAGATAAACAAAGAACGTGAAGACGATGTTTCGAAGAGCGCAGTGCCCTTATGGTGGGACCGAAAAACATGCACTCATCGTCAGGATGAGCAGTTACAATAAGCGCATTCCTTGTTGCAATCGGTTGACGCTGGTGAAAACTTGCAAGAACATGGTATGTGTATATAAAAAAAGTAATCAATAGCAAAGCACTTATGAATGGCAGCATTGAGAGTCCAGTTGAATTGGTTTGGCTTTTGATATTTGCACCATCTCAAACACTACAAACCATTTTTAGATTCAGACGGCGGCACCATGCTCCCCTCACAAAATAGTTGGAAGTCGTTTGGTTTGTACACCGCACCACACACACACACACTATTCAATGTGTATGACATAGTATCTACCTCCTCGTCCATTCATCAACCATACATTAATGATTACAAACGATAGTGAGTTACAGTGCATTTTTTATTGTATATTTTGGTCTTCGAGAAGTGCATCCATATCTGGCATGCAAACAAACTTCTGTGTAAGATTACCTAATTCAATCACTTTCTTTTTGTCCTCACTCAGAGTATCGACCATCATGGCATTCTCCAAAAACGAGGACTGCATGCCTTGAGTGATATCAAATAGAACATCGCCTATCTTGAGCTTCATCTTCCCGCTCTTATATACTACTAAGGAGCCCACTTGGCCTTGTGGCATATCACCCAAAGAAAGAGACGCCATTGCACTCTCAAGAGTTGATTTTTTCGCAGCTGGAGGTAATTGCTTGTCTTTGTCATCGGCAACTTCTGCTGGCTCGTCATCGACTTTTTCGAATTGTGGGAGAATAGATGGAAGCTGGAAAAATAACAGCTCGTCATCAGCCACCGAGACGATTTGCTCCTGTACAATAAACGATATCGTTACTAAATGTCTGTATGGACAACACAGCTTACTTACATTCTCATCTAGACCAAATAGATATTGTGCTGGTGCATCCGCATCCATCATAACTGGTGGCAGACTAGATATGTCGGGGACGTTTTCCTCTTGTTCGTCGTCTACGTCCATTTTAATATCTGACATGGATCGTTCCTCGTTAGATGGCTCGTCTTTAACTATTCCATAAGTTAGTAGAGTTTCTTATGCAGCAAGGCTATGGAAGGTAGTTTAAGAAACCTTTTGCTTTTTCTTGATCTTTGGATGATGCATTCTTTATGTTCGTTCTTGCTTTCGATACTGTTCGTAACCAGGGAACCTTGGGTCCGGCGGATGTCAAGTCACTCGGATCTAATTCACCAGCCGTCCTTGATATATGCTTAAACACAATTGGGAGAGTGTCGTCGTGGTTATCACCAAATAGATGAATCATATCCGAATCTTTGTCGTTGTACATGTCAGCTCTTGATGACGAGTCGCCACTGAAAGTTGCATATCCACCACTACCCCCAAAAGCGCCACGGGCTCTGTTTGCTACACAACCAGAATAAATGTTATTCAGATACCGTTGTTAACTTTTTTTGTTATTACATACCCATTGCAGATGGCCCTAGTGAAAAGAAGCCCGATGCCGTACTTTCAGCAACAATGTCACCACGGCCACGACCTCGTCCTCTTCCTCTTCCTCGACCGCGTCCTCGATCACCACGCCCTCTAAATGAACCTCGTCCAAATTCTGCATTCTAAACGTACCCCGTATACATTATGATCCGGTGTAACACATCACGATCATTACAGCGCTAGTTTACCTTTGCATTTAATGCCTCGTCGACAGCTGATGATGACCTAGTATCACATGGCTATTGTTCAATATTGATTGATCAGAATTTGAAGCAGTTATGACCTACGCTTCCTTCTTATTTCGTCTGGCAGGTATCGTAGGCTTAAATTTCATCTTTGAAAGGTGGGAAATATGAGTAAAGATGCAGGTGCACTAGAGTAGGAGCAAAGAAATATACCTTAGCAGCACCACCCCTTGTGCGTTGCCCATCATGCACACTTGGCAGGCGTCCTTCTTGCGTATTGTCAGAGCGTATGTGGCCAATTGGTTTGCTGGGCATTGGTACTCCATTGAGTGAGGCTTCTCCAGAATCGCCACCTTCTTGTTTGATTGCTGAATCACCCTCACTAGAAGGTCGAGTAGGGCGCAGTCCTCTTCCTCGTCCGCGTGTATTTGGTGCGAATCGGCGGGGTTGCTTGGAAACCGATGGGGGGATCGGTTTATCGGACATGTATTGAAGACTGAGAAGGTTTTTCTTATCGTTGCTGCAGCCGCCGTAAGTTTAATCTCACTGCGAATTCCCTGGGTGCCTACTGCAAGTCCGAAAGAGTCTTTGGCAATGGCAAGTACAGTAACTATCCAGAACAGATGGTATGAATGCATCTCGTTGATGACTAAGGGAATTTTGAATGCTTAAGCATGTGGTTTTTTTGTGCTTACAGGTGACAGCTTACATACGATATTGCGTTTCAAACGTATGTACAGTGAGAAAAAGGGTTGTCGATAAAAAGTTCCTTTAATATTTCGTACCGAACAGCTACTCTTTACTGACCTATCGAATGGCTAGCGCTATGTTGGGGATGCAGACATCGAGTCTAAGCACGCATATAATATCATCACGTGCTACTCTTGGGAGTTATTCGGCCAAAGCCGTGATTAAAGGCTAAGGTGGATATAGCGTCACGTTTACCACATAGGAAACCATAAAGACGCCGCTAAGTCAAAATTTGACAATGAAGCATGGGAATCTTTATTAGAGCAAAGTTGGTCGGCGTAGCTCAAAGCAGCTCGTGACCAAGCTGTCAAGTTCGTAATGGGCAATCTCAGATTTCACCATGTCACCATCAGCCAAAAAAAGATTTTTTTGTGGTCGTCCGTCGTCGAAAAAAAAAAAACTCAATGTGGAGCGGGCATGGAGATTCGAGGATGGTCGATGTAGAACTTGATCTTCACAGACAAGGACGTTTCGAGCACGGCACGCAATTTTTTCTCCAAAAGACGCGATGATTGCTTGTAAAAAGAGATTTGGCAATCTCCATGTTTCCCCCCTTTGAAATTGAGGCAAAGGAAATTAGGAGCGTGGTATAGTGCGCAACGTGGTTCCATGGTCAGCTTTAATATATCTGAGAGTAAAAATGAATATGGCAAATTGTATAGCCGATAGACTGTTTCACAAACTTTCCAGCCTCCAAAAAAATTCCGAGCCTCAAAAAATTTTGAAGGTGGGTGTGTGATTCGATGCAGGTACATTACGTCGGTGGGTAAAAAGCACATTACGCCGGTGGGTTAACCCACCGACGTTATGTGCGAACTGGTGTGTAAGAAAAATCATATAACGTCGGTGGGTAAAAGCTCATTACGTCGGTGGATTAACCAACCGACGTTATGTGCGAACTCTGTTTAAGACAAATCTTATCTGCCGGTTCGCAAAAAATTCTTTTATAATCAAAAATAATTTTTTGAGTCGACTCCAGTGCGCTTGTGATGGTGTTTCAACATTTTGATTATTTCCTGTCAAAACTAAATGATACAGATACAATACACTCGGTGGGCAAACTCACCGATAATATACCTTTACCCTTTACTCACCGACGTAATGTGCTTTTTACCCACCGAGCGTTTTGTGTTGGCGGGTTTGAATCGAAAATTTTGTAAGCGCTGCCCGCCTCCCACTACACCACACACAACGCCATAGAGAACATTTATGTTACACAAGTCACGTGCAAAGCTAGATTATCTAAAGACCTTTGTAATGTGGATTTTGTCGAAAGCTCTTCCATGTATTGTTTAAGTTACACAAAGAGCAACTTTGATAACACTTTATTTTTGACTTCTCGACAGATCTCAACCCTCGATCGTACCCCCCTCGACATGACGATCTCTAATTCTGTACCTTGAAGTCAGGTCGTCACCAAAGGTGCTCGCCTGAGGGTCATTACTCCTGCACGCCGATCTCAAAATTCCGAATCTCCACCGACATTTTGTACGAAGATCAGGACTTCGCTAAACAACAAATGGCACGCAAAGCAGCTGCTATTGTAAATCAGGCACTTACCCCTGACTCGGTTTTGTTTTCCATTCCTACGTCCGCCTTTTCCCATCGTTCTGTTGCATACAAGGCAATCGAAGACCAGATCGGTCCTCTTGAAGTCTCAGTGGACATAAGCTGAAATTGTATTGCACGATCTGTTAACACAAGGAGCTTATATTTACACATACAGTAAACATTGAAGCAAAACACAAGCTTGCACATCTCTACATCTCGAACTCGATCGCCAATTCACGATCTCAAAATTTCGCCATGCCGATCTCTGAATCCTTGCAGTGGAGTCAGGTCGCGGCTCGTAGTGCAGGCTTAAAGGTTCTACACCTTTGTCAACATAAAACCTCTATGCCATTATTACAACAGAAGACTCAGACTATTAGAAACAACATTTGGCTCGGAAAGCAGCAGTAATCGTGCGTCAAGCTTTGACTCCACACTCAAGCACATTTTCGCGTTTATCTACATTACACAAAGAGCAAAACATTGAAGAACAACCACGCTTGCAAATGTCGACATCTCGAATCGCCATCAGCAATTTTGGACATGGCGAACTCTGATTCTCTCAATTGGAGTCAGGTCGTCCATCGTTCGACAAGCATTGACTCCCTAATCCGTCTTATTTTCGTTTTCTCCCACTTCATTTACTCATCGTACCGAGGCATATAAGATTATTGAGGACAATATTGGTCCGCTTGCAGGGCGCGCCTATTTGCACCCCCCCCTGGCCCCCCCCCCCTGTCCCAACCAACCCCCCCCCCCCCCCCACCTCTTCAAACCCAGCCATGATCGTTCCGGCTCGCACACCCCTCACTGCCATTGCTTTTCAACACACGTGATTTTATCA
>JNEU01001133.1:0-54088 GCA_000697475.1 Lichtheimia corymbifera B2541
TTTTTGGCGGATATGACCGTAGCCAATAGCAACGACGAATGATAATAAAGAAGTGTTTGTAACGTAAAAGAGATGATGTTTATTCATATGGTGGAATGGGGATATTTATATGAGATAGCTAATGTATAATATGTGGCAAAGTAAAGCTGCGCCTTGCTGCGCATAAGCTACGGATGCTGAGGTGGCTCACCGTGTAACAGAAGTTGATGTCAAAAGAATATTGCTGCGCCAGCGCATAGTACCCCGACAATACCCCCTCTCCAGATTATTGCACGTCCTCGTGCATAGATGTACTTGCAGCTTGAGCGAGACGTTGGCGTTCTTGAGCACGTGATGAAGCAGGGTCGTACCATGGTTCCGGAATTGGATTCTTGACATTGAGAGGTCTTAAGCGATCGGTGTGTACCATGGATGAATAAACTTTGCCTTGCATGTCTTCAAGCTTGTATGTGTGATATTCTTGATTCTTGCCAATGACGCGATAAGGGCCTTTCCAATTGTATTCAAGGCTAAGCTTGTTTTCATGGCGCATCGCAACAATATCACCAACAGAAAAATCTTGCGGTTTAAGTACGGCATCCCATCGTTGCTTGTCAAGTTGAGCATTGCTTTGAAGTCGATTGATGGCCTGGTTGCGGGAATCACGTAACTTGCGTAATTCAGGTAAACGAGAGTCTGCAAGTGCTTGAGGATCATCAGATGGATTTGATAGGACCATTGGTTGCAAGGTATCACCAGGAAGAACAGGATCGCGGCCATATACCATATAAAAAGGACTAAGACCGGTTGTACGATGCTTGCGAATTCGACAGGCAAAAACAGCAGTGTCCACAAATTCATCCCAGCGATGAATGGCACCATTGACGTATTTGCGCAACATTTGTTTGAGGATCCCATTTGTGCGTTCAGCTTTGGCATTTGTACGTGGGTGAAAAGCAGACGTACGCTTGTGTTGGATCTTCAGGCGGCCAAGGTAATGAGCGAGAATGTTGGAAAGAAAATTTGCACCACGATCCGTAACGATTTCATGCGGGCAACCAAAATGCATAACGATCTCCTCGTGCATGAACTTGGCAATCGCTTCTCCAGTAGCATCTCGCACAGCACGTGCACAGGTCCAATTGGTAGTAGAGTCAACTGCGACAAGAAGCCATCGATTGCCTTTAACCGTTGGTGGCAGTTCACCAATAAAATCCAGGTGCCATCGAGCAAAAGGAGCGGGAATATCCAATGGTTTCATAGGAGCATGGTGCACATGACGATCAGCATTGGAAGCGAGTTGGCATTGTGGGCATTCCTTGATCCATGTATTGATGTCATTTTGCATATCAGGCCACCAATAGCGTTTCTTGATCAAGTCATATAATGTCTTGTTGCCAGGATGTCCAAAGCCAGTGTGGAATTGTTGTACAAGATCAGCACGCCGAGCGAACAACACATAACGCACCTCGTTGGTTTGTTCTCCATTCTTGATGAGACGGTAGACTTGATCATTGCGGGTCACAAATCGTTGTCGATGCTTTTGTAATAAATCCTTGTATAATGATGGCCATTGTTCTTCAGGCTTCGCATAAAACTTTGGCCAATCGGTTTCTTGGATGGCACGCACCGCATACAGATATTCAGGCTCCATGTCTTGTTCAGATGTATCACACCCAGGTCCATCACGACGTGAAAGTAAATCAGGCACATGGTTATCTTTCCCCGGCTTGTATTGGATGTTGGGATCGTATAACTCCAATTCAGCAATCCAACGAGTGAGGCGTGGTGTAGGCTTGGTTTGTGTGCGGAAATATTTCAATGGATGATGATCGGTATACACGATATAGCTCCTCCCTTCCACAAAACAACGCCATGATTTCAATGCATGCAAGATACCCAAAAGTTCTCGTTCTTGTGCTGGATAATTGCGCTCAGCTGGTGATAACTTTTTGGATTCAAACGCCACTGGATGCATGAGACCATCATCACCTTCTTGAAGCAGTACGGCACCAACACCAAAATCAGATGCATCAGTCTCGATTGTAAATGGCTTGTCTGAATTGGGTGGCAGCAAAATTGGTGCATTGGTCATGCGGGCTTTGATTTCTTCAAATGCAGCTTGACACGCGGGGGTCCACACAATAGCCCTTTTCTTTGCTCCTGTTCCTTGTGTCAAGTCTGTCAAAGGTGTAGCAATCGACGAGAAGTTGCGAATGAACCGACGATAATGCGAACCCAACCCAATGAACTGTCGTACTTCTTGCACATTCCTTGGTACTGGCCATTCTTGAATCGCCTTCACCTTCTGCACCGAAGGGCTTACTCCTTTTCCGGACACGCGAAAACCGACAAACTCCAGCTCAGTCTTGAAGAACTCGCACTTTTTCTTGTTGGCAATCAGCTTGGCATCTTGGAGACGACGTAACACTTCACGCACATGGCGCTCATGTTCTTCCTTGGACTTGCTGTAAATGAGGATATCCTCCAAATACACCAACGCGTACTCATCAAGACAGTCTCCCAGTACTGCATTCATCAAGCGTTGAAAAGTAGGTGGTGCATTTGTCAATCCAAAAGGTAGGACCAACCATTCCCAAGAACCATATCGTGTATTGAATGCGGTCTTGTCAACATCCTCATCTCGAATCCTCACTTGATGATAGCCGCTCTTCAAATCGATACTCGAGAAATATTTGGCACCGCCTAAACGATCCAAGCATTCATCGATACGAGGTAACGGATGTGAGTTGCGTTTGGTGACTTGATTGATTGCGCGATAATCAATACACAATCTCATAGATCCATCCTTCTTGCGTACGAATAATACTGGTGCTCCCCAAGGTGATGTACTTGGTCGAATAAGCCGTAAGTCTTGAAGCTCCTTCAACTGCTTTCGCAATTCATCCAACTCACGTGGACTCATCTTGTATGGTGGTCGGTTAATAGGTGCAGCATCACCGGTATCGATAACATGGGACACATTGCGATCTGGTGGTAATCCTGGAAGCTTGTCTTGGAATACATCCTTAAACTCGACGATCAATGACTTGACTTTGGCATCCTCCACATCCCCAGAATCTTCGGCCTCTGGACGAAGGTAACAAGCAAACATATGCTCAATCTTCTTGTCACGCTGATAACGTTGAACTTGTCTAGCCGAAATGAGATATGCCAATTCTGGAACTTCACGCTGGTGCTTAGGACGAATGGTGTATGTGATGCCAGCATCAACAATCTTCCAAGTGTCACGATCCCAGTCAGGAATTGGCTTGTGTTGCTTGATCCAATCGCGCCCCAATATAAGATCGAACTTGGTATCCAAGACGTAAGCAGTTATTTGATGCACAAATCCACCAGCATTCAATTGGAGATTCACTCGTTCATCGATACGCATGCAATGACCACCAGCAGTTTCTACACTTCGGCCTTCAACACGCTGCCGCGGCACTCCTTGAACCAATAACGGTGATACATATGTCGATGATGCACCACTGTCCAGCAAAATGTCGCAAGGATACCCATTACATGTCATGGAATATAACGGTAAATCGGTACTGGTTGTGGTGAAAAGCTTCTCAAGATGATTCATGTCATTTTCCAGGTTGCCCTCGTAAGGACGAAAAATGGCATCAAAGTCGGTGTCAATGTCGAGAAGATGAGCAGTCGGTGGATCTTGTTTCACGGTGCGTACTTGATGGTCCAGTCTTGGGAAATCGTGTTGTATGCCAGGTTCTTGCTTGTGGAGTGGTTCTTCGTATGTCATCCCTCGAAATGGTCGAAAACGGTAAGCATCCGGTAACGTGTCTAATGCGCATTGTCTTGCAAAATGTCCTTCGTTTCCACAGTTGTAGCAAATTACGGGCCTTTCTTCGATATAGTGTTGTCCATAGTATCTTGTATCGTGTCTCGAATAAAAATCGTGTCGTCTGTACATAGTGGATCGAGAAAGCATCAGCTACCAATTGTCGTGCTTCTTTTTGGCGGATATGACCGTAGCCAATAGCAACGACGAATGATAATAAAGAAGTGTTTGTAACGTAAAAGAGATGATGTTTATTCATATGGTGGAATGGGGATATTTATATGAGATAGCTAATGTATAATATGTGGCAAAGTAAAGCTGCGCCTTGCTGCGCATAAGCTACGGATGCTGAGGTGGCTCACCGTGTAACAGAAGTTGATGTCAAAAGAATATTGCTGCGCCAGCGCATAGTACCCCGACAGTGGAAAATGTCACGTGATCATGCAAAAGATCACAAAAATGAACCGTAATTGGATCATTCGATCAGAAATGAAGCGGAATTGGAGAAGCTGGGCGTCGATCCCAGTACCTCTCGCATGCTAAGCGAGCGCTCTACCATTTGAGCTACATCCCCTTTGCTTGTTTTTGACAAGCCTGAAACGTAATGATATACCAAACTACTACTTTCTTTAGTAAAAATAATGACGTCAAACTCGTTCTTGAAGGCTTACACGTGATGTCCTCTGGCGATTCTTATGTTCCCCACACACTCCTTTGCTTTTCCCTTTTTGGATTCCCCGACGCCCCGTCTCATGCACCACATTTTCGCACACGTCATTTTTATTTATTGCTTCCCTCTTTCCCAGTTCCCTGTTTGCACTTTCTTTTCGTGGCTTTTCTCTTTACTCATCACTTTTGTCATTTCTTAGCTTCCTCTCTGACTTTACGACTTTTATTTCAGCTCATTCCACTTTACTTGTTATGTTATTCATTCACACCCTTACATTGGCACAGTACGACAGCACCGCGATTGCACTGTGAACACATTCGTCATTGGCAACGACTCTCTTACGACGTCTTATCATCTTTATCACTCTCCCTGTTGTACCCGAATGCACCATGACCACATATTATGTTTCAGACGCACTATATGTAAATTCAGATACACTAAGATACACGCACACGCACACGCACACACAAGCACACGCACACACACACACACATCGCTGTTATCATTATCATCATTATCATTGTCATCATAGTATTTGTCAAGTGAATATAAAATAGCTCAATGATAGAATAAAGAAGAACAAGCTTTTTGGAGTGAATTGAAAGACTTGGATTGTTTCCTATTGCTGGTCGCTGACTATTGTGCGAACGAGATCCCTTTTATCCTTTAGATTATTCGTATCTCTCTTCCATTGTTCCCTTTTACTCTCTCTCTTTGATTATCCTTTCGATTGTTCATTGCAGGTTGATCTTTCAGTCTACAGTGTTCATTGTTTATTTTATATTTGGTTATATCCCATTGTATTTCTATTTGCCAGTGGAGTCTTTCTTATTTTATCTACCCTACACACATCACTTACCTCCCCGGATATTCTTGATCGTTCTCTCGCACCGCACGTGTCATTTTTGACACGGCGCGTGGTGATATATATACTGGTGGCCTGCCTGGTTTGAAAAGCCGTTGTATGTTGATGAAAGAAGTACCGTGGTGTAGCGGAGTAGCCAAGGATATGATATTGAAGACGCCATCTTATTTGGGAGGATCGTTGTGGAGCAATTTGGAGTAGAAGTAGTCTGGTGGATCATTGGTCGGAGTGAAGTGGCAGCCTGCAGCCCACAAGCGGCTCCCTTCCTCTTTATTATACATGGCCAATGTTTTTGCATGAATGTGAACCTTTTCTGTGGCTGATCCCTTGCCAGTAAAAGGGACATCAAAATAAACTTTTTGGAATCATCGTTTTCTTTCTCTAATTTTGTGGTTGCCTGGTATCAGAACGACGTGGTCAGAACGGTACAGGAACGCATTATTATATCTTTATTTGTCTACATCTGTCAAAGGACTACCGAGTTATAAGAATCCCCTTTCCTCACTTTACATTGTTATTACACCACGTCTGGCACATCACACGTATCATTTTTGACACGGTCTGTGTCGATAGTTCCGGGAAAGCTTTTCCTTATGTGGAAAAGTAGTTTAGAGGTCCTCATGTCAGTGATGTCATTGGCTGAGTTTTATGTTAAAGTATTTAAAGGCGATTTGGATGATTGAATAAACGATATCTCTATTTCTGCTTTTCTTCTCTTTGTCTTTCTCCCTTACTTTTGGTCACCATCGTTAGTCCGGAGCTTTTGGGCAATATCTCTCTCCCGGGTGTGTCATTTTTTACTATTTTCGAGGTACTATTTATACAGAAGGCGTTCCTGATGCGGAAAGTCATCGTTGATGGATCATCTTGTAGCGGAATAGACATAGATCACAATATCGTAGACGCCATTGTATTTGGGAGGATAGGTAGGGAGCAATTTAGAGTAAAAGTAGTTTGGCGACCGTGATCCATTAGTCGGAGTCCACAAGCACTTCCCTTCACCTGGCCATATATTTTCGCATGAATGTGAACCCTTTTCTGTGGCTGATCCTTTGTTAGATTAAGAGGTTTGTAGGCTTCATCGCTGTGAATGAGTTTATATCATTTAGGGCCAATGGTGCACGGGACCATTTTGTCACTTCCTGGAGCATAATAACTTGAGAAACGGAGTCAATGACGGTTATTATATCCGCTATGTTTACCATCCATCAGTTGTCCCCCCTTACGATGCGCTTTTTCCGTGTTCAAGGTTTTTGCACATGCCAGTTACACATCCTCTATAAGGCACCTAAAATTCCAATGACAATATTGCTATGAGTCTATTGTCAGCACGCGAGTCAATATGATTCTGTTGTAATCTTGCTGTGGAGGGCACGATAGAAGATAGAAGAATTCAATCAATAAAAAGAGACTACACGAAGTATCTTGGAACTGATGTTTATATCACCTATACCATATCACTAGCCATTAACTAACTTTGATGATCCAATCTCCTCAAATCTTAGCCTGCCTCGGCAACATCATCTTTTCTTTCTTACCCAATCCCAATTTCTAGCCTGTCTCGGCAGTCGGCACCAATCTCTTTCTACACCTTTCTTCAGCCTGTCTCGGCACCCATTCAATCTTCTCTTCTTTTAGCCTGTCTCGGCATCCATTTCAATTTCCTCAACTCTTAGCCTGTCTCGGCATCAAACCTTCACACTTCACTTTTCCCTTTCTCAAATAACCCAATCTTCCTTTTGATACTTTTAATACAAAGTATCTGGTGCTCACTACTCAATCTCTCTATAACCACGTTATCCACAAGTTGAGATTAACCAATAAATCATCCCTTTTCAACATCCAAACCATTGTCAAACGTGTGGTGCTTACTTAGAAAGACCACATCCTCACAACCAAATCCCCAATCCTCATAACAAAACCTCTGCCTTACACCTAGCAACTCAGTCAAATCAAGAAATTCACCACTCCCCAGCAACCGGGTGCTTGTAGGTCTCAGTATCAAGATTATTTTACTATATATAATAACCATATGAACGAATATAATGCATGGATGTAATATAGTGTATATATTTATAATAATGAACGGCTTATTGAAACTATTCTACATAGTGGCCAATATACTGTTGACCTTGGACAATGATGATATGATTATCTATGGACGGATATAAAAAGTTGGTTGTTGAGATATCACATTGCAAGTAACATGTGATAATAGCGTCTGACATGTATGTACAACACAGCAACAAGCGTTTAAGTCGGAGGGTCGATATATAGCTTTAACCGCCTTTTTATCCTTCTCTCTCTCTCTCTCTCAAGTGCATTTCTCATTTCCTTCAGTGGTGTCTTCCATGGCGGACAAGAGTTCAGAAGAAGAGATTGCACGTCTTAAAGACGAGCTCAATGAAGCGATCCAGTCGAGGGAACAGAAAATGGAAAAGGAGCGAGGTGTCATGCGAGGACTTGTGGACAAGATCAGGACCTTGACAGAAGAACGAGACGAATGGACACAAAAGTACAATGATGCAGTACAGCAATCCAGTCAACAGGAGAATGGGACAAAGCAAGTGGCATCACTCAAGAACCAAGTCGAAGAATTGTTGTTGGAGAAGGAAGAGTCCAAGAAGAGCTTGTTGCACTTTATGAAGAAAGCTGACGAAGCTGAACGAGCGCTTGCTGATGCTACAACCAGTCAACAACAACAGGATCAGATGGCAGCATTACAGAGCAAAGTGGATACTTTGGAAGCATCGATCAAAGAGGCAGCAACCGACCACGAACGTATATTGAAAGAGGAAAAGGAGAAATTGATCAGCGAACACGAGCATGCTTTGGAGGACGAGAAGAAGAAATGGACAACCGAGCATGAACGTATGTTGAAAGAGGAAAAGGATAAATTGATCAGCGAACACGAGCATGCTTTGGAGGACGAGAAGAAGAAATGGACAACCGAGCATGAACGTATGTTGAAAGAGGAAAAGGATAAATTGATCAGCGAACACGAGCATGCTTTGGAGGACGAGAAGAAGAAATGGACAACCGAGCATGAACGTATGTTGAAAGAGGAAAAGGATAAATTGATCAGCGAACACGAGCATGCTTTGGAGGACGAGAAGAAGAAATGGACAACCGAGCATGAACGTATGTTGAAAGAGGAAAAGGATAAATTGATCAGCGAACACGAGCATGCTTTGGAGGACGAGAAGAAGAAATGGACAACCGAGCATGAACGTATGTTGAAAGAGGAAAAGGATAAATTGATCAGCGAACACGAGCATGCTTTGGAGGACGAGAAGAAGAAATGGACAACCGAGCATGAACGTATGTTGAAAGAGGAAAAGGATAAATTGATCAGCGAACACGAGCATGCTTTGGAGGACGAGAAGAAGAAATGGACAACCGAGCATGAACGTATCTTGAAAGAGGAAAAGGAGAAATTGACAGCAAAGATGGATCAACTCACTGCCGAGCATTCAGAGAGTGTTAGTCAACTTGACCAAGCAGCTGCATCCACCGTCGACCATCAACAGCAATTAAACGAAGCGCGTGACACTATTCAATCATTGGAACAAAAGTTGAAGGATAAAGAGGAATCAGTCAAAGTCGCCAAAGATATGCTACACGAGCGTGACATGGAATTGGATACTGCGCGTAAACAAGTCGATACGTTGCGTGCTTCACAAAGCGAATTGGAAGACAAGTCAAAAAAGTACGTCAATGTATTGAGCAAGACCAAGAAGCAGATTTTGAAGCTGGAAAAGGAAAAGGCAGATGCGGTTGAGGAGATGAATACCATTCGAGAGCAGCTGTCTGCAGCAGAATCATCCAACGACACACTCAAAGAGAATATCAAGCGATTGGAGACCAACGTGGGCCAGCTGGAGGATGATGTCAATAAGCTGAATGGGAGATTACACTCGAATGAATCAGAAATGACTATTCTACGCAAGGAACGTAAAGAAGCCGTGGATGCCAAAAACAGAATGTTCGATGAATTACAAATCAAGCAGGCCGAATTCGAGAGCTCACAAAACTTGGCAGAGTCTTTACAGCACCAGTTGACCGAGAGTGAACGACAACTGAAGGAAGTCAATGAGCGTATGGCAGCAATGGAAGAATATCAAAGCATGGTCGAGGAATTGAGAAGGGAATTGGATGACAACAAGAAACGATTTACCAAGGAGAAGGAAAAGTGGGCAACAGAGTTGGATGATTGCAAGTCGCAGTTACAGAGCGCCAAAACCAATGGTGAATCAGCACATTCAAAGGTTGAGCAATTGAATCAGCAAATCAAGTCTCTCAATGGCGAGCTCGACTCTGTACGTGATGATTTGAGTGTCAAGACCAAAGGACTTCAAGTATTGGAAGGAGACAAGGAAGCATTACTGGAGCGCATTGATGATTTGGAAGCTGATTTGGAAAAGAGCGTACAAGATCGAGATAATGCACAAGATGCCATGGTAAATATCATCCCTCATCACGTGTTAAAGTACCCGCATTGATCCATGAATCTTACTTTGATACAGAAAAAGCTCGAGGAAAAGGTCCAGAATCTCGAACAGGCCAAGAATACCCATGATAAAGAGCTGGAATCTCTACGGGTGCGTGAAGGACATTTGAAGACATTGAACAAGGCAAGTACTGGTACAGAGGATCGTAGAAACATTTAGGCTGGTGTGCTAATACTATTGAACATAGACTCTCAAAGACGAAGTACGCAAGCTTTCAAAGAATGTGTTAGCCGAGTCACAGCAGCAGCAACAACAACAGCAAGCTTCTAGAAGCAGTAGTCCTGCAGAACCATCTTCACCTGCTCCTGCACCAGCCGTCAAAACCAAAGAAGACGAGATCAATCTTGAATACCTTAGAAATGTTATACTAAAATTCCTCGAGAATAAGCCAACACGTGTAAGTATGTGTTCAAGGACCGTCATTGACATGAGCTTAATTTTTTTGTGTAATTTAGGCACAATTGATCCCTGTATTAACCATGATGCTAAAGTTCAGCCCTGAAGAGATCAGGCGATTGCAAGCCAAAGCATAGAGGACTCACAACTCCCCACCCCACTTCCAATACACATAGAATATAATTTTACACACTTTACTTGTTCAAATACATCCCATCATGCCGCTTTTAGGTTGTCTCTCCATGGACTTGTCTATATTGATTATAAGGATATGAGAGGAGAGAAAGAAAAAGTGCTTATGGTAAATAGTTGGAGACGACTTTTACATGCGCAAGAACCTCATTATGCATACGCATCTCGGTTGGACATGTCATATTCGTGAGAACATGGGCTATAGATTGCATGTGAGTTTCTCCTTCCCAAGGAGATCAAAGTCTGCAGGCACATGAAACGGAAATTGGGTAGCAGTAATGGGGTAATCAAACACAATAATGCGCATAGAGAATCATGCTGTGCAACATTTGTGTGCGATCAATAATTTTGATCCCGATACTTGCCTTGGGCTGATCACTCGTGGTGATTCACTCATGCGATCCCAGCAACACATGCAAAAAATGTAATCGAGTGTTCCACAATGTATATTTCTTTACCCCTGACTGAATCAAGGTACAGATCACAGATCCAAGGTTATGGTATGAGATTGAACCGCTGGTGTAATGTTTTTAAAGATGATCAAGTCTTTATGTATGCATATGTTTTTTGGGGTGTTTTACATAAGGATCTCGCTATGGTATGATGATTTGAGCTCCTTGTGAGGAAGAACGATACAATTGCGTACGATAGTTTCGTCCATCACAGAAACCTCCTTGCCTGTAGAGGGATAAAAAAGTCAGCAACTCGATAAAAAAATATCAAACGACATATATACCTAAGATAGTAATGCTCTGGCTCTTGACACCATTCTTCATCATATCAATATTGTGATCACCAGCAGGGCTACCTTCCACTCTAGCCCAAGCACCAATCTTGCTGTTCCATCCAATGACCGAATGTAAGATACAGCTAGCAGTCTACATTGTGCGTGTGAGTGAGTATAAAGTGTACATCATTACACGAGAATGACTTACACCAATCTGGACATTGTCGAGGATGATGGAATCCTTGATACGGACGCCTTTACCGATGGTGACACGTGGGCCGATCGACACGTTTGGACCAATCTTTCAAATTGTCGATCCCCGACACATTAGTACGTGTGTGACCATAGAGATACGCCCGTTGTTTAGTTTTACCTTGGCTGTGGGATCCACATGTGCTGATGGATGAATATAAACTGCACCAATGATTTCGGGCCCATCCGGTTTTTGTTGTGCGAGCTTTTCAGGGCAATCCTTTGCCATTTGTTCGAGATAAGCTGCATTGGCAGGGATCGAAGAACTAGCATGCACTAATTAATATATTTCCCACAATCCTATCATCGACATATTACTTACCCAGCTGTCTTGATTTGACGCCAAAACTTTTCGGTGATGGAAACATAGAGTTTGTGTTGTTGGGATAGAGGACGCAACAAATCTTGCTCAAGACGTAAACGATCATCGGAGGGTGTCCAAAGGTAATCATTTTCTTCCATGGAATCCTTTTTGCGATCAATGGCCTTCTTCATCTCGTTGAAAACTGAAGTATCAAACAAGTACACGCCACATGAAATAGTGTCTGAAATAAATGTCTCTGGCTTCTCGACATAATGCATGACTTCATTGGTGCCTGGTTTAGCAATCAAACAACCATACTTGGTGGCTTGCTCGCGAGGTACCTAGCAACACGTGGTTGTTGGTTAGCATATACGATGAGGCATTTGGAGGATTTTGAATACCTTTGTACCAAGCATAGTGCATACGCCACGATGTTTCATATGAGCATCGATCATTTCATTCAAGGGGAAAGAGCAAGCGATATCGACATTGATGACGAAAAACTGCTCAGGGTTGCCACGAAGGATCTCATCTCTAAAGTGATAAAGACCACCAGCAGTACCAAGCTCTTGATACTCGCGAAGATAGCTATTGGAGATCATCATTTAGTTGGTTATTGAATGAGATAGATAGATAGATAGAATACTTGCCGAATATTCAAGCTGGGGAACTCGTTTGCAGCATCATCGACAAAGCGGGAAAAAACATTATCTTCAAAGAAGCCGATAATAAGAACTTCTTTAAGGCCTTCGACTTTTGTAAGAGCGGCCAAATGATGAGAGATGATGGGAGCACCGGCGACAGGGAATAAAGGTTTTGGTACGTCGAGAGACAAAGGACGGAAGCGAGTGGCTCTGGAAGGACCACCAACGAGAATGACGGCTTTCAATGACATGATGAGGAAGAAACACGAGCTAAGACCGATACAATTCAACGCGTGTGGCAAGTTCGTAGATGATTGGGCTACTCACCTACCTGTTCAGGCTGCTTTGCATGAGGTACCCAAATGGCAGCACAAATTGTTCTTTTCCTCTTTCTTTTCACACACACATATACACTCACTCACTCTTTTACTCTCTCTCTCTCTCTCTCTCACTCTCACTCCCTCTCTCCCGCCTCTCCTTTTCTTCCTCTTTATATATAATGAGTAGCAGGGTCATGGCATCCAGTGATCGCATCTCTCAAATCCTTCCTACTGTCAAATGCTCGGATTGTGGTGAGGACGTGCAGATCCGCAAGCTTGGCGAGCACGTTTGTTCCAATATGCCCGCTGTTCCACCGTTGCCTATGCTTCCTCTACGTCAAGGTACACATATCATCATTCTATCTCTATTCTAATAATTGCAATGTAAGTATCGTACCGGGAATTGGAGTGTGTGTGTTTCATCAATCCAGTAACACGAGAAAAAGGCTAATCAACGTGTTACAATAGTAACAGGATTTAGTAGATAAAGGCATGAATCGAATGGCACCGTCATCAAAATCCCCTACATCCTCATCAGCAAGTGGAAGCCCCTTGGCAAGTCCCAAAGGTAGTCAGCATTCATATGACAGAAACTATCATCCGGAACCCGTGACACCTCCATATTATGGAATGGCGCCAGATCGCCGACGTCCTTCTCTCAGGGATCAACAGCAACAACAACAACAATCATACCGTGGATACGGCTCATCTTCTCCACCACCACCTTTACGTGAAGATAGTCTACGCAGTGACGATGATCCTTATTACCGTAGCAGCCCAAAAACTCCCACTTTCAAGTATTCCGATCAGTATCCCAGACCGTATCCTAGCAACAGTACCAGCCCTGCACCTCCTTCTTCGAATGATAGGTGAGTTTAAATTTATGCATCATGTTATTAGCAAATCCATACTCATGTATCCACCTATAGAGGAATCGGTGGTTCTCCCAGAACAGCATATGCTCCACGAAATGATTATGATTATGACAGAGGTATGGTATGATGGGATTGGTTCATAAAGGTAATTTACTCACATAGGTATACAGGATACTCTCCTTTGGACAAGTACAGCAATGGCAGCAGTGATCGACTTGGCAACGGCGGCGGCGGTGGTGGTGGTGTTAGTGGCGGCAATGGTTCATTGGATACATTGATGGCTGACCTGATGAGCAGTCTGGGTAGTGATATCCACGACACTGACCGACGACCTTCAGCTTCATCACGCCATGCCAGTGACACCTGTACTGCTTGTGGAGATGAATTCGATTATCGTGACGATGTGGTCAATCACCATAACCAGGTATGGCTATATACAATGGTCTCCTTTGTGTGCACCATTTTGCTCCTTCTCCTCCTTCTCCCTAGTATCAATGAAAATCTCACACACATTATTGTCTCCATATAGTACTATCACAAGACATGCTTCAATTGCCAAATGTGCCGTGCTACTTTTGATCGTTCTCGACCCTGTTACGAACACAATGGCAAACTTTATTGCGAACGCGATTATAATGTGGTCAAGAAACGAATCGTATGCTCTGGATGGTATTTATATATTCATATTCTTTTCTGCCAAAGTAATCATGTGACTCAAAGTAAAAGAATATCTCCAGCGACCGACCTATCACCTCCAATGTGAATGCCATCAAGGTCATGGGCAGATACTATCATCCTGGTCATGTAAAATGCTACCATTGCTATGAACCACTGGACGAAAGGACAGGATACAAGGAACATCAAGGTCATTTGTATTGTCGTTCTGATTTCAAGAGCTTATTCCTACCCATGTGCCGTGCTTGTAATCGCCCGGTTGAGCGAGAGGCTGTTTCTGCCATGGATGGCAAATTGCAAGGCAAATGGCATCTTGAATGCTTTGGATGTCATGTAAGTAAAGCAGTATATATATATTCCTGTAGCTTGCTTTACTCACTTTTTTTGCTAGATTTGCCATGAAGAATTCCCTGATAATACCTTTTACGTATTTGAAAATGCACCCTATTGCAAACGACATTATCATCAACTCAACAACTCCTTGTGCCGGACATGTGATGATCCAATTGAAGGCCCATGTGCACAGACCATTGAAGGCTGGAGGTTCCATCCAGAATGTTTCCGATGCAATGTATGTCCTCTCGCTTCTCTACAATGCCACTATGACTTTTCATCTAACAAAGTACTTTATAGGTATGCCGATGTGCCATTACCGATGTTTACTACATGTTTGAACGTCGTATCTATTGTGAGACCCACATTCGACAACTCCAAAGACAACGCAACATTAGAGCCGAGAAAAGAAGAACCCAATTCGGTCGTATCTAGTAATAACAATATCACCACCCACCACCCACCACATTACCAATTTACATCCTTGTGCTTTCATAATACGCAATTCCTTTTTTACATTTACTTTTACCGATGAACATGATATGTGTGCTCAGTGATGGAGTTTACTAATATCGTTAATGATGTGGATAGTTTATGCACATTTCCTCTGAACGACCATGAATAGAATCAACATGATGAAACGAGATACCACTGCACTTTTGTCAAGAAATGATAAATTGTTGGAAGAATTGTTAAATGTGAGTAAATGGGTTGGGAAGAAAAGAGAGAGAAAAAGAGAGCGTATATGATGTTGATATTCGTAATGTCATTGTGAGTGAGTGTGTTTGTGTTTGTGTAGTGAGTGTGGCGTGTGAGTGTGAAGATTGGGTTTGTTTGTGTGTAAGTCTACTTGGATTCTTCAGTAGCCTCGCCCTCATTTTGTTCGCCCTTGTTGTCAGTATCTGCAAGGTTAAAAAGAAAAAGAGAAATTTTAGTTTCAACCATATATTGAACCTTTTTTTTTTGACATTTACCTTGCAAATCAGAGGTCCAAAGGGTCAAGTTGTCTCTCAGCAGCTGCATGATAAGAGTGGAATCCTTGTAAGACTCTTCAGAAAGGGTGTCGAGTTCGGCAATAGCGTCATCAAAGGCTTGCTTGGCCAAGTGGCAAGCACGATCGGGTGAGTTGAGAATCTCATAGTAGAAAACGGAAAAGTTGAGAGCCAAGCCAAGACGAATAGGATGGGTAGGAGCCAACTCGGTTTGGGCCACATCAGTAGCGGTCTTATAGGCTTCATGAGCTTGAGTAGCAGATTCCTTGCGAGCCTCACCAGTCAAAAACTCGGCCAAGTAACGGTGGTAATCACCCATCCTATCAAAACATGTCAATAACCCAATCACTTTTTGTCATTCCATTTACTTACATCTTGTAGTAAAAGACCTTGGATTCACCACCTTGAGCGTTAGGGATCAAGTTATCCTTCAAGACACTCAAAATATCGGAGCAGACATCCTTAAGTTCATTCTCGATCTTTTGACGGTAGACCTTGATCTTTTCCACCTGAGCGTTGTTGCCCTTGCTCTCCTCCTTTTGTTCAATGGAAGATACAATACGCCACGAGGCACGACGAGCACCAATCACGTTCTTGTAAGCAACGGACAACAAGTTGCGTTCTTCGACAGTCAATTCAACACCCATCTGGAAACGATCATGTTTTGTGAGTAAACGTGATGCTGCAGATCCCTTTTTTTTATCATACCTTAGCAACGTCCTTGGTGTATTGGACCATTTCTATTATAAACCTTGATTAATACATGTTGATTCATGCTACAATGTAATGGATGAATGATGCAATGGGGTTGCTTACCGTCGTAGCGCTCAGCTTGCTCGGCCAACTTGGCCATGTAGACATCGTTCTCGCGTTCCTATGATATGCATAAAGTGTTTGAGTATAATCATTCTTCGATAAAAGACGCTCATCTTTGTCACACACGCCATGCAAGGCCATCCCGAAGACGACAATGGGTTGCTACTGCTATACAATGTGCAATAGGAATGACGCGCACTTTTTCAGATGACTGCGCCATCCGTAGCATCCAGACAGCGCATGTTGTCTCGGTGACCAAGATGTTGACTGGGAAACAAGACGAGTAAAAAAGAAATGACAGTAAGAGACACTTACAGAAGCCATCTTGAAAGTAAGGTCGGTTTTTGGGAGATAGAAGGAAAAAGGGACAAAACGCGCGAACTTTTTTTTCTCTGTGGTTGGTGGTCGGGATCTGTATTTTGATCTTGTCTCTCGTCCACTACCAAGCCAAAGTAGACATGCTTGTTGGTTGCACAAAATGACCATTCGTTAGGTCATTCATCATCCACTCCCGCTATTATCAATATAACAATGACGCATGTTACCATCTTATAAAATCACAGCATCCTTGCGATGAAACCTTTTGCAGTAGCCTGGGAAAATTCCATAGTGGCAGGAATCCCATCTCCCAGATAGTCAACCTATTCCTCCCATTCATTGGGTCTATTTCAGGTCATTCTAGTCGATGCAGGGGTTAATGGGTGTCTATCGGATTACAATAAAAGAGATCAATAGGGTAATTCTGCATGTCGATTCCTATCGTTCATCACGCGATTTGGTCATTGTTTACGTCATCCTGTAGCTTAACCATATTTTCCTTCCCATTCTAAATAACGACGATAGTAAAGACATGCATGTCTTGGTAACCATGACCACGGGTTATTATGTGGTGCCATGGAAACGCACCAGGGACAACTGTCAACATTTCCTACCATGAAACGAGCTCGTGACTAACCAGGATACGGCGTTTTCTTTCTGCATACGAATACTGAAGCAGTAAATGAACCAAAATGCAGTGATGAAATTAAGCGACGTCTATCTCAAACTCTGCAACTATGTTGACTCATGAAAGGGGGGAGTTGAATTCTTATAAAGGGATACTGAATTGTGTTGATAATGGGAAAACGTTGATTATTACCATGCATACAGGGTACACTACTACAAATTCCCCTGGAGTTGCGTATTGAAACGCATACAGTGTATGGCTAGATTACTTTATAGAGTAAAAGTCTGATGCAAGCGAATATCACGGCTGCTTGCTCCAATCAGCACCTCGTAGTCACCGGAAGGCACAACCCATTTTTGCTTCTTGACATCCCATACGCTTAATTCGGTCTTGGTAAGCTCAAACGTAACGTTGGCTGTATGCCCCTTTTTCAAAAAGACTTTTTCAAATCCCCGTAACACCTTGGGGGGCTCATGCACGTATTCAGGAAGTGCAAGATATAGCTGGGCAACCTCGGCACCATCTCTTGGTCCAGTATTAGTGATTTGCATCGTGGCTGTCACATTGCTGGTGGTGTTCTTTTCAACATGCACGTGGAGATCCTTGTATTCAAAGGTCGTGTATGAAAGACCAAAACCGAATTCAAATTGTGGTTTGATATCCTTTGCATCGAACCATCGATATCCAACCAAGAGCTTTTCATCATATTCAAACTGTGCTCATGAAGCGGATTAGAAAGGAGTATTAGGTGGTGGGGGTGATATGAATTCATGCAGCACTGACCTCTAATTTCCATGAAATGTCCGAAGGATAATCAGATGCTTGCTTTGCAAATGTGATGGGTAGCCTTCCAGAGGGGTTGACAGTTCCAAACAAGACATCAGCTAATGAATTTCCAGTTTCTTGACCAGGCATTCCGGCCCACAAGATACCCTTGATATTGGGATGATCGGCCCATGGCATCAGCACAGCATTGCCAGAATGGATGACTACGATCGTGTTATTATTGGCATCTGCCACAGCTTCAATCTATTGCAAGCGGTGAGTGGTGGATCGAAAGTATTATAAAGTCCTTAAAGCTAGCTTACCAAGCCATCAGTTTTCAGCTTGAGCGAAGTGACATCGAATGCTTCTTCGGCATATAATTGGGCGAATACAATGGCAACATCAGCATCCTTGGCAGTTTCAGCAGCTTTATGCTTTAAAATGTTGCTTTTACTAGAAACCACTCCAATGCCATATGCATCAGCACGTGATGTAATGGCGTTTAGGGGCTATACAAATTCGTTAAGCATGCAGCTATAAAAAAGTGGATCATCTTATACATACAGATACAATGTAAGGGACATTGGAGCTGCCAGATCCGCCGCCTTGGATCAATGTGCCTTGATCACCAATTTGCACCATAGATGATGTGTTATTGTCACGGCTTGTTGTGTAAAATATTATCAGCCTCTGGTAATCTTATGTACTTTATCATCACTACCGTTACCTAGAATCAGCGTCACCCCCAATGATAGCGATTTTCTTGATGGAGGAAGTATCGAGAGGTAAGATATTGTCGGTGTTACGCAAAAGTACGGTAGCTGCAGCACCCATCTCACGGATTGACTTTTTATGATCTTCCTGCACATTTACTCCGGGATCCTTGCTGGCAGTATTCACATTCATTCGAACCGGTGGATAATCCTATGGTGCCCTCGTCTTATTAGATGACTTGGATTATTTCATGTGAGGAAAGTAGCATACTGTACCTTATCTTGCCGCATCTACCAGGTAGGTTTTTATATCAGCAAAATGCGCATAGCCATCTGGTCGACTTTACTTACCTTGTACCATGCAGCAACAATGCGTTGAGCCATATCACGAGCCTAGGCATATATCAGAACACGTGACGTATTATTGCTAGAAAAAGGTGTTACCCTCGAAAAATCAATGTCGCCATGCTTGACGGCTCTTTCCAAAGCTGATCCAAAATACAAAATACCACCAGGCCTATTGAACATGAATGAGATAAAGTGACATGCTACGTTAAAATCGACCTACATGGTCATGTCCAATCCGTTATTGATAGCTTTGGTGGTCGAATGCGTGGCTAGCCAATCGCTATGTACCCAACCACGGAACCCCAACTCCTTTTTCAAAATGTGATTCAACGCATAATCGTTCTCACAAGCGTATGTTCCATTTAGCTTATTGTATGAGCACATGACAGTGCCCACACCCGCCTCGACAGATCGCGCAAATGGCCATAGATAGATTTCGTGCAAGGTTCTGTCATCAATGACTGAAGATTCCTATTGAAGGCACTAGTTAGTTAGCTGCATATCAGCGATGGATGTAATTTTATAAAGGGATACTTGCTGTATTCCGGTTGGTTTCTTGCTCGTTCCCAATGAAATGTTTTGCTGTTGCAATCTTTTCAATGTTGAGAAATCTTATATTATTGTACGACTATTATTAACTTTGTCCTTACCACGCCTTGGCTTTGGATACCATGGATTGTTTCTGCTGCTGCTACACCTGAGAGATAAGGATCCTGAGATTGGGAAATCTGATGTAAGCATACTTCTTAGTAGACCGTTCATCGTACCTACCTCACCAAAAGCCTCCCAATTTCTTCCAGCACGTGCATTGCGTGCAATGTTCATGGATGGCCCCAATTGGACATTGGCACCTTTCCCCCTGAATTCTGCGCCCATGTCGATCCCACGCTGTCGGATGGCGTCTTTGTCAAAGGACGCTGCAGCTGTAATGCCTGCTGCAAATGCACTGGAAAAAGGTGAACCACGAACACCGAGGGGTCCATCAGCCAAACATAAACTAGGGAAATCTGGATGTGTGGTGCCACCTGCATTGCCAACACATTGACCTGTGAATAAACCAGATCCTTTGGTAATGCTAGCAATTTGCTCTAGAGACATCTGCTTGACAAGTTTCTCGGCTTTTACATGTGCCTCATCCCACGAGAGTGGCTCGATGGGAGGAGATAATGATGCTACTACTGCATTCTTAGATGATGCAATGGCTATTGTAGCTACAAAAATGAGTGACCAATGCTTCATAAAGGAATGGGTGGGGGTGGAAAGGAGCGGAAAAAGTTAACAGTAATAGTAAAAAGATTATGAATGAACGAGTAGAGAAGGAACACGACTTATGCATCTTTTGATGGGCAATTAATATAACTTGGTGCTTGTCATACGTGTCACATGCGATACCATTATCCTCATATTGCGGGGAATAGGTAGAGCGTCCATCCCTAAAGTGCGCACGTTACGTAAACCTCTATTAAAGCGAGACTCGATAAAGCCTGCGTGCCTATTGTTCGATTCCTTTAGCTTGCTGAATGCATTCTATATTCGATTGTGCTTTGTTTCTGTAATCACGCTTTTCATCATTACGGGAGATTTTTACTCGGCACCATCCATCAGCATGCTCGATCACTCACCAGCTTAAAGTGCAATTGTGGAACTTTGGGATAATCAAATAACATCCTGCTGCAGCCCGTAGCATATGACAGAAACAGAATCCCGGTTCTTGCATTATCACCTGGCTGTTGATCAGCCATCTCCTTATTATAGAGAAGCTCATAGCTACTAATGATGTTGACATAGCAATGTACCAGCCTAAGGATGATGCTAGGGAGATCCAGTCCAATACACCGAGAAAATGGCGTTACTTTGAGTAAAGGGGTTCTTCAAGTGCCTTTTCTACTCTTTAAGGTGACCCAAAATTATACTTATCCTTGAAAGCTCTCAAGGTTTTGCACTGTACCTTCAATGCCGTAAGCTTGAAAGGCGTGGTTACTGTGTTTGAAGTGCTTCCATGATATTCAAAGGTGTGATCTGCTTGCAAAAGGCCTTCAATGCTTAAATGTCAATAGCTGATCCACAATTGGCAACTACTACCCGATAGAAAATAGATCACGTGTTGGGGATACTTTTCTGCAAAAGAGCATTTGAGAAAGCCATGTATCAAGATAATGCAACGCCATAGGAGGCAAGTTATTTATTAGAGCTTAAAAGATGCGAAAAGGAGATGATGTATATAGTACAATGATGCATAAATTACTGCTGCTGGCTAGAAATGGTGGTGGATCGAGTAGAGTTATAATGAGCGGTATAGTCGTTGTCCTTGGCCCATTGTATAGATTTGTTTCTAATAGCTATTGATAGATAGACGCCAAAAGTGGTCATGACGACAACCACGACGATCACAATGATATTGCCATAGAGCACGATTTGGTCCACGGAAAGGGTCGTTGCTTCGATCATGATCACTCGGATCACAAACTCAGCAGTAAGGCCTATGGCATATCCTGCAGTCAAGAGATAACTGCCTTTTCGAACCACAGGCAGGTGACTCCACAAAAAGTCGCTGAATGGCATCTCGTGCCGTACACCATGCTGGTCACGCCAGTGATAGGACTCCACATTATCATAGACCATTTTGCGAGAAATGCTCCAAGTGAGTGGATAAATGCTAAGTCGTTCAGTGCGAATAGGGATCAGAGTGGAAGCAAATAGCGCGGCAATAACCATGGTCACAGCCGAATCGCGGAGAAGTGCTGCCCTTGCATCTCCTATATTTGGTTTAGTATCCCAATTGTGCATCATCCTTATCATACACACAACATACCTGTGACAATAGAAATCACCGCAGATATCACAAAGGCAAGAAGAACCAAAACACCAAGGAAATCCACACGTCGTTGCCGTATGAAGGTATATATGACATGCAGCAGGGGAGGAATACCCGAGATCAAAAGTGCATATACTTGTCCAATGACGTTCCGGAGACCAAAGTATAAGCCGAGTGGTAAACCGATCATGAAAACCAGCGAGAAGATAAAGCCAAGTATATTCTTCATTGCATTCTCCTTGTTGTGCTTAGTCAATGTCATGTCAAATGGCTCCTCGTATTGGTAGTCATTGTCTTGTGCGTGGTTCCTGGCTTCAATATCGACATTTTCAAGCTGTTGAGAGTTTCTGTACCCAGACATTGAATCATCAAGCTTTAAAGGCACTGATTGACTGTCGTCGTGGTAGTAACGGGTTTGATCAGACATAAATGAAAGGGTAATGAAAGGAAGAAATCAATGTTATTCTAGTGTCTTTTATATATGCTACCTTGCAAGGCCATGGATCAAAATAAAATGCTACGGCTGAGCAATGAGAAATTACTATTTAGGTGCTCAGCATGTCATTGTTTACAGATCAGGCTCTCCCGATGGAATTCGCGGTTGCTGTCGTACAGTGCAGATCCTTGGAAGGTTCTGCACATCCAATAAAGAGATGTTGACGCAACCCTGCACCTTCAGCCACTTACCATCGTGATCAAGTCTCTTCCTCAATGTTTGATAAATTGTGGCTCATCGGCAAGAGCATATTATTAGGCAAGGATACGCACCATCACCATTGCACTGGGTCACTCTAAAATAGTACATTCGGTAGAGAAACAGGTTGATGCTGCTAAGCAGTTGATTTTCGCCAAGAACTAGGTTAAGCGCTAGAAGGCTACTACTACTACATATTACTATGGGTGGACGCTTTGGATAATGTATACGCTGTTATGGCATGTGGCTCAAATTGATGTTGAGCAACAAGTACTGTCACATTGTGGCGTTCACATAGCCAGCATCCAATCATCGATCGTTTTTATGCAAGTTAAAGTCTTATAGTCAGCGATACGAGTGCCTGCTGTCCACTGCGGTACACTAACTTTAATGATAAATGAATGCATGATTTAAGTTACTCTTGGGTTTATAGTCTTTAATAAGTGTTGTAAAGAAAAGGGGAGGCATAAGGAGGAATATCAAGGATTGTCTGATTCGCGGTAATTAGCTATATTCTTATTATAGTGCTCGGTATAGTCATTTACTTGAGCCCATTTAACGCACAATGCTTGGATCAAGATACAAGCCCAAACAGTGAGGACGGCAACAACCGCTATGAGAACGCCGAGAATGACATTGCCATACAATGCTATCCGGTCAACAGACATGTCTGTACCTTCAATCATAATCACGCGGGCTATAAATTCTGCAGTCAAAGCAATCGAATAGGCGGCTGTCAACATGTAATTATATGTTCGAGCTTTTGGAATGTATAGCCATATAAAATCACTGAATGGCATTTCATGGCGGTCACCGTTCTCACTTCTCCAGTGATAAGGTGTGACTGTATCATAGTATGCTCTCTTGAATACGGTCCATGTGATTGGATAGATGTTAAGCCATCGTGTGCGTAAGGGGATCAAAGTCAACATGAAAAGGACGGCAATGAGCATAGTAATCGCTGAATCACGCAACAAAGTAGCTCGTTCGTCACCTGTATTGTAATGAGAAGGGGGTTTAATAATAGGACGAGTTAATCATGAGACACATACCAGTGACCAGTGATATCACTGCAGAAAGGATAAACGCCAAAACAACAAGAATCCCAAGAAAATCGAGACGATGCTGCCGAATAAACATGATAATGACGTGCAGCAAAGGTGGAATACCGGAGATAAGTAATGCATAAAGAGTTCCAACGACGTTACGAAGACCAAAGTATAGAGCAATTGGTAATCCGATCATAAAAACCATCATGAAAACAAGGGAGAGGATAGTCTTTACGCCATTTTCCTTGTCGAACTTGGATAATGAGATATCAAAAGGCTCCTCGTATTTATAGTCGTTTCCTTTTCTATGTGCGAATCCCACATTGACGTTGACTTGCTCAGGGATTACAGTCGAGGAACCAGGCCCCGCAGCAGTATCAAGCAGCTTTTCTGACATTCTTATTGCTTATCGTTGCTTTGAGCATGCAGTATTGCGAATGAGGTTAGGTTTATATACTTGTTTTGACCAACATTGCTAATATGGTAATGAGAAACTATGGCTGAGAGATCCATTTTTGTGCCAGCAAGGTTGTCATTGTTTGTTCTCGAGTTACATTTGTCTTTGTTAGAACACGAAGAATTCAGGGACAACATTTTGTGTAACCATGTTAGAGCTGAACATGGTAGCAGCTGTGGGCTGCGTGATTGACTGCATGGTAGGATGACCACGTGTCATAGCAAATGAAGGGAAGGAGAGATAAATGGCAGCTGTAGCCAAGTACATTACAGGATCCATGAATCCTACGCTACGTATTATCCTATCTGATAGTCAAAAGTTGTACCTTTATCGCATATTATCTTCACGGTGCTGCAAGCATGAAATTAAATTAGATGCAAAAAGGTGATCTATGCGGTGGACATCATTTTAAAGTGAAGGCAAACCAATTACAGCATGACCCTTCTATATGCCAAGATACTTGGCTATGATGTAATCACTTGCATGACTTGGTAATGGTCATTGTGAATAGCTAGCATGTCGATTGAGCTCTAAAGAGCATTATAGATAAAAGGAGCTATGAGGTTGGTGACTTTGAAGTATTAGTTTCTGGTCCTTCTAATGGTGATGACGATGATGATGTGAACAAAAGGTCCGTGTGCCGACCTGCATTTGATGCTCGTATCCAGCGTTGACGTTGGGTGTTGCTTCTCGCGGGAGATGTACGACGAAAGAAACGACCCAACCGAGTTTGGTGCGATGATGCCCTTGTTGCTATGGCGACGTTGTTTCTTTTCTGGTGGTCCACTGGATTCGTTCAAGAGATGAAAATTGTGAACGCCATACCTGGGGTTCCAAAGACTAAAATAAATCATGCAGATGACCTGTTAGGTAAAACGGCGGAAAACGCATAGAGCGGTAAGAATGGCAAAGAAAACAATGCCTCTGTAACAACAATTCCGGAAATATCAAATGACGTATCGGATGCATTGTGCGCCTTGCCTATCACAATATTCTGTACCCATTTCATTACTGACGAGAAATCGGGATTTCCTTCGTTGTCAAGAGAAGGAAGTTTGCCCTAAATGGGTACAATACAGTGAGTATATGTTTTTCATGAAACTTTGCATTAGATTCACCAAAAACAAACACAGCATAGTGCTCTTTGAGAAGTACGATAGAGCCAAACATTCGTCCTACTGGTTTTGGACCTTGTATTTTGGGATCATCATATCATGTCCAAATCTTCGTATCAAGGGTATAGAGTCGATTTAGCTTCAGCATTGAGTCTTTCTCCATGTCATCTTGGCCTATAATGCTTGTGACCTATGGGTGTCTTGGTCGCAGCAGCAATAGCCTAACATATATCTATTAGCTCCAAGAATGTAAATGTACCGTTTTTCCGGAACCAAGAACCACCATGTCATTAAGAATCGCTTTGGTCCAGAGCTATATGTGGTATCGAAAGTAATATTATTCCATGTTCCATTGTGCGTGTTATAGGTAACTCTTTTATTTTAACGACAAGAAAGAAAGCGAATGCCGAAAGAATAGATGGGAGATTGGCTACTCGGTTAACAAATCCAATTTCGCAACACACCACTATCATGCAGCGACAAAGTTACATCACGTGAACAATACTGTTGGATGAAGCTGAGAAACATGCACGTAAATAAAGGTCAACGTCTGTTTCATTGTCTCGAGTTTACAGGTCTCATTGTTCCATTTAGCAAATCTGGTTTCCTTCAACCTAGTTTATTGAATCGAGTATATAGCTATCAGCGAACGCTTTATAGATGCCATCATTTCGGAATGATCCGTTGCCAAGGATGTAATATATATCGTACAGAGTTTTTTTTATTTCAATATACAAAGCAAGATGATGTGATGATGGAGATTGTGTTATTGCCGAGGCAAACCAAAATATTCTACAACATTGGGTAATTCATCCGTGATGCTAGTGTCATCGCCACGACGAAGAATACGTTCATCAATGATACGTGCTGTGAAACTACTTCTCCTTGCACAAATGCCTGGTTCACCAGCAATGAATACATCAGCATGAATGGCCAACAACTTGTCAATAATGCCGAGAACACCGCTATCGTGGCCAGCCACTTGAGGTGAAATAGGCAAAACGGTCCAATTGGCAGGAGGTGTTACGTTATCAGCGCCTTGATCAAGGTTAGTGACTTGAACTTGGATATTGCTGTACACATGTTGGAAAGCCAGATGGTGGTATTTGGTGAGTGCGTGTTCAGGGAAAGAAGCACTGGCTGGTTTCATTCCTTCCTCCTCTTCTTCATTAGGATTATTATCCAGAGCCTGCTGGATGGCCTCCTCAGAGAATACGTGTGGATAATCCGTCAACATGACTAATCTTGGCTGCTTCTGCTGCTGCTCTTTTTGTTGTTGTTGTTCTTGATTAGTGTGGACCAAGTCAATAAGCGATTCTGCACATCCCACGAGATTTTCAGGTGGTTCCACTCGTTCTGTACGCCAATGGACAGCCCAATAAGGTGATAGTTCTTGCGCCATGTCCTTGACCAAGTCAGTGATTCTTTCGTTGTAAGGAATGGGAGCTTGAGCGGCTGGATTGTGAATGAAAGGATATCTTCTGTCATAATACGTGCTCAAGACTTCAGGATCTTCCATTGTTTGAGAAAAGAAATTGTACAAGACATCTTGATATCCTTTGCGTCTGCGAGCATTGCCAGTATCATGAAGATAAATGCGGCGATCGGGTCGACTTGTATCCATCCAATCGGCAAAACAGTTGCTGGGTTCTTGAAGTTGCTTATGGTCCAGGTCTAGATGCACATGGAACGTTTGTGACGTCGCAGGGAAACCGACAGCCAGCCGTTCCTTGACCCAACTGGAGAAGTTTTCCATAGAAATGGTAGAGAAATCATCCGCGTGGTCCACAGCCCATTGGGAGGAATAATAAAAGTCGAAATCATGTTCCAAACATGCACCAAGACGTGAACCTCCCACATTGGGTAATACAACGGTGCGGTTTAGCATGCCCGATAAGAAAGCCAATTGTCGAAAATGCATTTGAGCCTTGGATTCTATAGAATACAACTTTTTTATGAGCACGTGTTGTTAAAGGAGAGAAAGTAAATGGGGGAGCATCTTCTATTTTACCTTGCTCCATGATAAAGATCGGCAGCATGAATCTGCACGGGCCTCCACAATACTTTTCATCAATCCTTCGTAATGTATTTGCTATCCTTGGATCCGACTCGTCATATGACACTATAGGCGACACCTCGATATCGTTATCTTCTCTGAACGTAGGTGGCGGTGGTGCTGATGACCGTTGTCGTTGCAATCTCCACCAAGAGTCAAATGTGACATGACACAAGTAGACGATTCCAGTAGTGGCTAAACTGAGAAGCACAAGCAGATAAACGTACGGTCGCATAGAGTGAAGGTGTGTGTATGTTTGGTATATGTGAAGAGGAAGGAAAAAGAGAAAAAGAAAGATAAATGTGTTGTTTGTGAGCGAGGATCGACTCTATATCAGACTAAAAATACGCTTTATTTCAACGTTAGTCCCATTTTGACAAGAGGGCAAGGCATTTGGTCTTGGCAATACATCCATGGCCGGGACACTATGGCCGATCTTTATGTTTCAGACGCTTTTTTATGTGCACACTATTCCCGTTGTGGATATCTGACTGCCTGTTTTTACATAAATGTATGCTATTTGCTTTCGATTCTGTCAAAGATAGTGATATAAGAAAACCTATACAAACGATCTCATCATGTTACGTTCACGGACACTGGGTGTTATCTCCTTCCGGTGTGCAAAAACAAAAGAGCGTCGATCCTTTTTCTTCCTTGTGTCACCTTGCACATCATGTTTTGCAAATCCCTTTCGTCATGAGTGAGCGAGTTGAGTGTTACCCAATTTGGGGGTCCCAATAATAAAACCCCGCCCCTGACTGATCTAACTACCATCGTCAAAAATTAGCAAGTAAAGGTTAAACTCGATATTGAATAGGATGGCGTATGATAATCCACCATGCAACATGCATGATTTTATTATGCAACTTTGATTGACACACACACACGCAAAAAAGTCAATGAGACAGGGACCACCCTCAAATGCAATATCAATGTTCTGGCCATTTTTTCTCCTTCTGGCCATTTTCTCCTTTTGGTCATCATTCCCATTAGCTGAGTCATTTCCCATCATGTTTATATAACTTGTTTTTACAAAAAAGACATTTATACATAATAACATTATTGCGATTACTGGTTGGCAGCAGCGGCAAACTTTTGTTGGGCGGTATTGACTTTTTCTCTAAAAGTGGAAATGACATCACTTGGGTCTTCGGCCTTGAAAATGCCGGTACCGGCAACAATGACATTGGCACCCGCGTCAGCGGATTGGTCAATGGTAGACATGGATACACCACCATCTACTTCGATATCCTTGTTTGGATACTTTTTGCGCAAAGTCTCCACCTACATGTATAGTGTAAATAAATTTCACTTTTTCCTCTTCTTATCCCTATTACCTTGGGCATGCATTGGGGCATGAACTTTTGTCCACCAAAACCAGGTTCCACCGACATGACCAAGATCATATCAGCTGCTTCAGCAACAGGGCCCATAACAGCCTCTGCTGGGGTATCGGGCTTGATGGCTACACCTGCCTGCATACCAGCCTTGTGAATCTTGTCGATGACTGACAATGGATCATCAGTAGCCTCCAAATGGAAACAATACATTTGGCCACCAGCCTTGGCAATATCCTCAATCCATCGGGCAGGATCAGCCACCATCATATGACAATCTTGTAAATCCGTTATCGATTTCTGTGTGCATGTGTGATATCATATGCAATAATATCATCGCTACCTACCAAAATAGGCATCCGTATGAGGTCGAAGCGATGCAATGATCGGAGCTCCAAGAGTAATGTTTGGTACAAAGTGGCTGTGGATATCATCGTCCATCAGTGGTATTGCTCTTCATTCCGAGTACGACTCATTATCTCGTTTTCCCATTTTACATACCCATCCATGACATCTAAACGTATATTCATAAATTAGCATTTGTAATAATAGTAGAAGAAGAAAATAAAACACCCCAAAAGCATACCGAGGTGAAGCCAATCGGCACCATTCTTGACAACTCGCTTAGCTTCAGCTGCCAAATGGGCGAAATCAGAAGCAAGCATTGAAGGGGCAATCTTTGCAGAAGGCATAATGATACAAAAGAAACAGAGAGAGGAGAGAAAGAAAGAAAGAGAACGCGTATAATTTTTTCGAGATGGAGAAGCATTAATACCCCCAATCGTTGCTGGGTTCACTTTTAATCACCGACACTGTGCATAGATTTAGAGTTGGGATGCGTGAGGAACACATGGGACTTTTTATATACAACTAGTAAGAAAAGGGAAAAAGAAAAAAGAAAAGAGAAAGAGAGAGTATACTATTGTGGATGTCTATTGTCAAGATGATGATGATGGTGGTGGTGATCTTGATCTAATCCGGCCACAACAACATGACCTTGATGTGTAAGAATGACGGGTCGTACAGTATGATGTTGTGATCGAGAAGATGTAGAAGTAGTAGTAGTAGAATCAGATGCGTTGGGAAAATGCTGGCGAATGACGTCCGTATGATGTTGATGGGCTGATGCATAGACACCCAAACCGATATTCATATAACCACTTTGAATAGGAATGGATGCAGCTGTAGTAGTTGTTGGTGTACTTGTGGTGGTCGATGGTGTATGATTGTTGTTGGTGGTATTATCGCCTTGTTGCCACATGGAATACAGAATATCGTCATTATTATTATTGCTGTTGTTGTTTTCAGAACCCCAAGTCGCCTTGTTACTTTCACGTTCGTGTATCTGTGCAACCAATGCCTCGATCTCGGATGCCGTCGTTGATTCACCCATTTTTGTATCCTGTTGCTGCTGCTGCTGCTGCTCTTCCTTTTGCATAAACGAATCATCCAATGAGTCGTTGGAAAATACATTTCTTTGCTGTTGCTGATGCTGCTGGTGTTGATTGTTGTTGTTATCTTCCTTGTACAAGAATTGGTCAATATTAGCTTCAGCTGATTTCTGCCATGAATCATCCACTGAGGATAATAAATCCAATGCATATGCTGCTCGTTGATGGGGTGTTTGTTGCTGTAACTGCTGTTGTAATTGTTGCTGCAATTGCTGTTGTTGTTGATGATACTGGGTATGATCGGCCGCCTGCGACCGCCAACTAGGAGGAGCCGTGTGAAACAGACCCGATTGTAAATATGTGGGATTGTACAACTGTTGACTTCGAGAAGGTACCATGCGTAATCCTCGTTCAACACCAGGTTTAAATGGCATAGCAGTTGGTGGAGCAGTTGCTGATTGGTGGTGGTGATGATGTTGATGGTTGCTATTACTACTGTTGCTATGGTGATTGGGTGTATTGGAAGCACTTGTAGTTGTAGTAGTTGCAGTAGTTGTTGAAGTCGCAGGTGGAGTCAATAAACCACTGGCCATGTGTACCATATCTTGGTTCATTCGTGCAACAGCTGCAGCTGTCGCTGTAACCTCACCACCCGATGTTGCACTGGTTACTCCATCCGATGCTGCTCGGTGAAATTGATGTTTGGCAGTACTCGCTGTTGATAAAGCAGTCTTGATGCACGTGACAAATTCATCCACATCAGGAATCACACGACTGGAATACAACTTTTGCAGGGTGCGCATAGTGCGTTGAAACATGAACCGTGCTTGTCGAGCCAATGTTACATTTCCACAGTTAAGCACATGAACACGTACAGCCGCCATAAGTGCATCAGCTGCAAATGAATACGATAATAAAAAGTGCGTTTGCTCGGCAAAGGAGCATCCAAGCTGTGTCAAATTGATAGCAATAGCAGTGCATCGTGGATGGAATCCTTTCTCACTGGTTGCTGAATGTGGCCATAGCAGGTGTAACTCGATCAGGTTGTAAAACAAGTGCAAATGGGCGACAATCGCATTGGGAGGAGGTGTGGTGGGTACTGTATTCATATGCGGAAATGGTGTCCATTGAAGATGTGAAGGCAACGAGCGTAACCATAGAAGCAGATTGTTGTCAAAGTTGAATGCAAGTTGTTCTTGTTCATAGGAGCGACCCACCACGGCAGCGGTATCATTTGGATGTGGTAAAGCGTGCTCGGCAATTTGAAGCAATTTGATAAGCGCAACAAAAGCTTCAAGTGTCTCATGTTCATCCATATCATCGCCTGGTTGCAAGAGAGGCATATCCAAATCAATATCACCACTATGCATCGCCCATGGTCTGCCTGCACACACGTTGGTCATCTTGTCCAAACAAAAACATCCCCAGAGGACACGCTTGTGTAGCTCGCCTTCACTGCGTGATGATCCAATCAATTCATTCACCAAATGTCGCTTATGGATCCCCAATTCAAAGCACATCCGTATTGCCATACTGCTGTAGCCTTGAGCACGCGTACGGCTGACACGTACTTGTTGATAATCGTCATCATCCTTTTCCCTCCGTGTTGGTTCATAGAGTGCTAGCAAACATAAGGCAGCAATGGTACTGACGCGTGGTGAATCGAGGTAATCATCCAGTAAATCAATGGCATGTGTATAATAGGTATTGGCTTGTGACGCATATTCATCTGAAAATATGGCGGCATGGGCGTAAATGGCGTAAACGAGTAATGGCGTACATAATGGTCCTCGTTGTTCGAGATGTTCGTAAAGTAAACGCTTAGGAATGATAGGGAATACTGGATAACGATGACGAAAAAACAAAGTGATCAAATGTTGCTGTATCACCATTGAATTGTCAGGTATTCGATCCAGTTGTCGAAGCCAAGAATGCCGAGGATACATCAAATGCTCATCAACGACCCATCTTCCTTCACGTCCTTCTCCAGGCCATGCTGTACTTAATTCTTCCAATCCTTCATTCGTTCGTTGATATTGTTCTCGTTGCTCCTCAGTCATCAACATCTTGCTACGTCGTCCACTGCCTTCTTTGCGTGAATGATTCTCTCGAGATACAAGTGATCCAGCATCTGCAATCGTATGTAACGTCGTATCTGTTCCTGCCGTATGCTGTTGTTGCTGCTGTTGCTGCTGCTGTTGTTGTTGCTCCAATATTGGCTCATCATCTCCTGGTCCATCCTTCGCAAATGAACACGGCCGTTGACGTGCTGTTGTCATGTCATCCATGTGTTAACGTTACCATCCCTCGTTTATGCTCCCATACCCAATCATACCTCTGCACTACGATTATACTATAAGTCTCAAGTCTTTGTTTCTTCCCCCAACCAATTGTAAAACTTACTTGCATGCAAGGCTGCAATCCATCGCACTAGAGATGAGAGAAGAATAAAAGGGTTAGGAACTGAATGGCGGGCATCGGCTAATGGGTGTTCCGAATACCTTGATCTTTTTAACTCGACAAGTGTAGCAAGCTCGATTGACCTTGAGTCGCTTTTGACGAGGCACCTTGATTGCCTGTGAAGGCGGGGACGCCTTTGTATCTTCTTCCAACATGCTGGAGGCCATGCGTACCCGTCGATGACGGTTTTCTTGTTTAAAAGTGAGTGAGAGAGAAGAGAGAATGGTTTATCTCAAACTGTCCGAATATCCTCATAACCCTTTTTTGGCAACCAGAGCGGAGCCTAGGTGCGCTTGTGCTCTTGGAGTATTTGTATAAGCTTTTGTGGTATCCGAGGAAAGACGTTGGGATGCAACAAGAGTAGCCTGGATACCCTGTTTATTTAGACTGCATTGATAAGACTACTAGCATATCGACATCACTACTATGATAGACCACATTCCCCATATCAATCCATGTTTCACGAATAAAGAGAATCATCATTAACGCTCCGCCTGACTCACTTTATTTATTTCCTCCAATGTCCTGGATGGGTGCATCTATTGTGATTTGCGAATGAAAATATGCGAGATATACATGGTCATCATCGTTGATCTCTGTGGGAATGTACACATGACAAATGACATCAGCTCTATCTCTTTATCTCTCTCTCTCTCTCTTTCTCCGCTTTCTTTGATAAAAGAATATCAGGGGCACCCACCAAAAGTAGCAAACTTGTGTGCGTGTGTGTGAGGGTATTTATAGCCACCCAACCCACACTTGGATCTCGATTTCCATTTCCCGTTTTACCCCCGCACATATCATGCACTGACCAATACCGGTCAAAGCATGACATCACGTGCATACATCTTTATTCATTCTTTTAGCAAAATATGCTTCATCATGGACAATGAAAATATACATCCATCCATATTCGGATAGGCACTACACTTAACATGCAACGTCCTATTAGCTGCTATTTCTTTGTACTTGTATGAGCTCATCATGCTATGTATCGTGTGACTAATTGACTGGCAACAACATCGCTGGGTCAGCTAACTATTGTCATCCGCTCTGGTCAGAGGATCAATCACCCATCAATGAGAACGTTTGAGAACTGGATATTTTTCTGGGTTGTTCATCCCCAGATATCCTTTAGCCAAGGAGAGATTACTTGACCATATTATTAGCTACCTTGACCTAAGCATTGGAATGAGTCATCAGCATATGATAAAGATTGGTCCGTATCGAACCCCATATCCCATTTCATCGAATCCTCAACCACCGTATACACTTGCTTTAGGATGAAGTAAACGTTGCTTGGATACTCAAAATGTCAAATTACCGGTGGTGATAAAACGTCCAGCCTCTCACGTAGTTGACCCAAAGTCAAGATGTTTCTCTTTGCAATGATGGTGATTGTCACTAAATGCATGAGGGATCCTTCCACAATCATTCTGGTCACAAAGAAAAGCAGGCACGTTGTTGGTGCGTGTTGTGAATTCATTAACATGCAGGAGAATCAATTCCTGATATCATTTGGTGTATACATTTTTATTTTGGCTGCTGCTACCGAAGTAAATCACCCTTCCCAAATTGATAGATGAATGCCCTTGCACTTTTGAGAATCAAGTAACATAGCAGTGAAAGAGGTTCCATTATTATAGGCATAACTAGAGAAGTAAAAGGTAATCCCTGAACCCTCATTTACTACGACTGCCATGACATTGGTACATTTTACTGCATCACAGCAAAATTTTTAAAGGTTGTCAGGTTATCTTGTGTGCGCACCCTGATTTTACAGGGATGGTGTATACAGGATTTCAATACTTGATTCAGGGCAAGTTCTAACCATACAGCAACATTGCACCCCTCATACTGAGAAGCAAGATATCTATGCATTAATTGATGCTGGATTAATATGTCATGCCATTCAATCGAGTAGTATGAATAACCAAAACCGATATCAATGTCCCTAATCACCACGACTGGATCGACGTATAACATTGCAAAAAGGAATCTTCCATATTCCGACCTTTGTCGAAGCGGTAACTTTATGCATCCCTTTATTTAGGAGTTATACAAACATCTTTAGTAACGATCAACTATCTTCCACAAGTAATCGTCCATCATCATCATGTATATACTTGCTTTTATGGAAGCTGCTAGGTGGACAAGAAAAGGTCTTTTTTGCTATCCTGGATACTTGAAATGAGAACAAAGCTAGACTTGCGGGCACTGGTGTTATTACAATATATATGCGTTTTGCAGATCATCCAGATTATAGCGTAATCATTCTAACCTTTGACATTTATCAACCTCCCTATTTCATGCATCCAAGGCGCCAACCCTACATCGATTGCAACACATTTTAACCACACATTCATACACGCACCCAAGGCTCTTAGTTTGCCTACGGCAAATCAGGTTTCGCTGCATTGACTTTACACTTGATTTTGGTATGTGCAGGAATGTGCCGGTGGTGATTTGGATGAACAACAGCCCTCGATATCCGCTAAAGTAGCGTGTAGATCCAGGAGAATGATACATGCATCAGCATACCGTGTTCAGGTGGGGCGTTTTGTATCTTGGCATCTGGAGGAAAGAGCAAGAACGACATGCACGTAGTATTGTGATGAGCAAAGAAGGCTCCCTAAAGGAGGTGTGTTTTGGCTAGTGGTGATACTGATACATAGCACCACGCATCCATCAGTCAATCGAAAGGCAAGCAATGTTTGCAAACGCCTACATGCATGCTCGCTGTAATGGTGTCTATAAAAGCACTACCACTTTTGCCTTGTTACCTGCCATATCTCAAAATTAATACAGTAATCATGGTGCGTCTTTTTACTCTTACCACTGCCTCTCTTGGTCTTTTCCTCACTGCCCAATCAGTGACTGCAGCACCTACTCCTCAAAGCGGTGATATGGCTTCTGGTGGTGGCGCTGATGGGGGCCAGCTGCGCTCATTCATGGGTGTTGCCAAAACCTTTTGCGGCGCTGTCAATGGTCATCCCGATGATCTCTCCAAAGTGGTTGCCTCTGCCGAAAACACAGTTGGTGGTGGAAGCGGCCCTGGAAATGGGTCACCTTTCAACCCTGCACAGCAACTTTTCAAGCTAGCTAAGCAATTCTGTGAACGTCTTAACCAACATCCTGAAGAGCCCAGCTCTCCAAACATCGCCACAGGAAACGGACTCTAGATGGTGGTCTTTAATCCAGCTTAAATCGTTACACGTATCATTATCTGATTATCTTACTCTGATGAGGAATAAACATAAACACGCTATGTGATTGTCTATCTAAAAGGCAAAAGGGTCATGTTAATCAAAGTGACAGTAGTGGATGTAGAGTGACAATGATGATGGTAGTGAACGTCCTTCTCTACCATGACTTTTGCTCGACTTGTTCTTGTAACTCTTCAGCTAATCGACACCTTTCCTTCACCAGCTTGAAATTTTCAATGTCAATGCCACCGCATTTTGATCTACGAGCAGGTGTGATCAAAAGTAAGCTATGACAGGTTTGAAAATTTCTCCGCCATCACGCTCTCCTATATGCATATGGTTTTTTTCTGTACGGAGACCAGCGGATGCAATAGCACGTTCTTTGGTGTCAGGCCTTCATAATGCCACCAAAATCTCATCTTTACACTACTTGTATATAGCCTACAACTGATCTCCTTATATTTGCATCCCTTGTACAGTCCAGGGGAAAGTTTCGGAGAGTTGGCGGTTGACAGCACACACACTAGTGTCAGTGTTCAGTACTTTTTTTCTGGGGTGAGGCTAGAGCTCATCATCATAAACCAGCCAAGTAACCAACGTACTACATCTTTGATGGCGATATCTGCATAAGAAGCTAGTATTCATGGTATGTTGTTTCCAATGAAATAAAGGGTAGAGATAGGATATCTGTGTAGCTCAAAGGGGCACTCCTGAATATTATTACTATGTACGTGAGGGAGTTTCAAGAGGAGGTTTTTCGAGGTTCTTGAATCGATTACTGTGATTTTTGCACAAAGAAATTCTTAAATGGTGAAAAGGAGAGTTACAGGCTTGCACATGTGTTAGCGGTGACAAGATGGCGAAGGAGATAGAAGGTTGATAGGAGTCGATAAAAAAAGTTGTATGCTTTGTGCCCCTGATCACCAACACCCGTCATCATCCACATCCACCAGGGATATGATGTGCGTATATATATAAACGTGTATGTGAGATTACTATTGCTACCTCAACATCTTATACACTCCACAATAATTATGCGTTTCACCATCACTGCTGCTCTTGGATGCTTGTTTGCTGCCAGCTTTGCCCATGTTCAAGGCCAACCTCCTGCCGGTACGGACCCGCTTGAAGCTTTGGGTAACTACTGCAAGGTGCTTGGCCCAGCAGGTCAAGACCCTGTTGCGTTGACAACTTCGTTTTGCCAAAATTTGGCTGCTGGTGATGCAGCAACTGGTGCTAGCAAAGGTGGCGCTGCTAGTTCTATCCCTGGTGTCAAGGAATTGTGCGAATTGGTCAAGAAGGAACCACCTCAAGCCGAACAAGCTTTAGGCGCTGTTGAAGGCACAGCACCACTTCCAGAAGCTGCCAAGGGTATTCTTAACAAGGCTCAGAACATTTGCAAGGAGCAGGGTAAACCCACTTCCGCTGGTGATAAGGCCGCTGCAGACGGTGCTACCCAATAAACGATCCACTATACCATCCTCTCATTACTTTCAAGTACAACTTACAAAACTTTACTCTTGAATAAACATCATCATCCTCGAGATCGTTGTTGTCACGCAATAATGCCTCATCCTTGAAGAAAATTTGTGGTAGCACCCTGATAACCGAAAACAAGCAGCTCAATACTGCTTATTATTATCGTGTTAGCCTCTTTGTTAGGCTGGAAATGATAATCAAAGTGGCAACAATGACTATGGAGGTTGTTGTTTCATTGTTCGGTGATTGAAAAAAGGACGCATGATTCCACTTAGCGTCCAACCGGGAGACATTTGACAGCTTGAGCTGGGGAGGTTTGCAGGTGCCAGTAATGAAATAATGATGGGTGTGGGTCCTTTGGTGTTCACAAGAAGGCGAAAAGATTGATGAAGAGCTGATAGAAGAATGTTGTAGTCATTGAATAATGCCAAGATCTGAGACCAGCAATGTGGCAATATCCATCATCATCCATCTGCTGTCAATATATCCTGCCGTGCTAGAAGACGTCAGAGATAGTCTGTGTGAGTGTTCGTTTGAGAAAGAAAAGTTGATCGATAGACATAGCACCACATAAACATAAAACTTCCCTGCCATGAGAGTGATATTAGTAGAACGGCTTCTTCCACTTCTCTATCAGCACATCGAACATAGTCCATATGACCTGTATCCTCGACACCCCTTTGGTAAAGAACAAATATAATGAATCCATTGATTGTTGTTTGACTTTATTGCTATCCATTAATCTCTGGGCATGCTGGCCTCAGTTGCTTTTCCTTCTCCTTCCCAAGTGGCAGCTATCAATACTCTTTTCCCGACGACCAACCCCCCTCACAATGAAGCTCAAGGAATTCGAAAGCATTCTTCAAGATTGTGCAGTCTTTGGTGCGGTTTCTTTCTTTCACGACTACGCTTAAACTATTCGCTTTATTTCTAATCGTGGCTTTTTACGATCAGAGAAGCCCAAGATCCAGTATGAGCAATATCCCACAACAGCCCATTTAGCTGCACGCATGATCTACACGGCCGACACTGTTTATGACGATATCGAAGACAAGGCAGTGGGTGACTTTGGTAGTGGATGTGGCATTTTGAGTATTGCGTCTTTTATTCGTGGTGCAGGGTATGTATATACTTACACCTATGTTATATCCATGCTTACATAGGCAAACACACTAGATACTGTGTTGGCTTTGACATTGATCCCGATGCCATTCGGATAGCACGTGAGAATGCCGAAGCGTTCGAGACCGAGATTGACTTTGTATGGACCGATTTGGGCCAAGAGAACGCACTTTTCGACCGATTCAAGGGACGTTTGGATACTATCATTATGAACCCGCCATTTGGTACCAAGAATAAGGGCATTGATATGGTTTTTTTGAAAAAGGCAGTGGAGGTAGGCACATGGGTTCGGTGGATTCATTAAATGGAACCTCGCGTTGACATGATATGGTTAGATTGCCAATAAGGCTGTATATTCTTTACATAAGACTTCCACGCGAGAGGTAAGTATTCATGATGTTATTGTATGGGATATAGTATACAAGAGCTAATGATCGTCGTCGTAGCATATCATGAAGAAGGCCAAGGAATGGGGAGTTCAATGCGAAGTTGTAGCTGAAATGAAGGTAATGCTTTATATGGAAAACCCGTGTTGACAACATTAGCTGAATCATTGTTTTCTCATAGTTCGATGTCCCGATGATGTACAAGTTTCATAAAAAGAAGTCAGTAGATATTGAAGTAGATTTTCTAAGATTCAGTAAATGATATATTACCCTTTAATCTTGTGGACAAATGACTATGGATGCATCATATGCCTCATTTTGGTGTCGAGTTGTGAGTGGAAACACCAGCGATTTAAGCTATAAATGACAACTTAACGCGCCATGTTCAAAAAGCAACTGCAACTGTATCATCATGCAGCGCAACCACATTTCAACTCCTACGGTGAAAGTTAGAATGAATTTACCTATGCTATGAAGGCTTATGTGTCCAAATGGATGATAGCAAGTGATATATATAATTTATTTAAAGTTCATCTCGAATGCGATCTGCTGATTCTAAACTGAGATTTCCTTGGTAAGGCCATGGCGAGATGGTTCCACGCACGACCTTTTCTAACCAACTACTAATAGACTTTGCATCCCATGCACCAACGTAAGGTCTATAGAGCTGTTTGGAAGGATGGACAAGGAACAATACTGGCAAATCGGCTGAGAGATCCAAATGTCGACTCATGGCTGATGCTTTGTTTTCAGGTATCCAGGCCACCCGATACAATGAAGATCCCGTCTTGTTGATTTCATTGAGAATGTTCTTTGTGCTTTCCTCTTCCTCATCATTGGTGATAGCCATAACACAGATCCTGCCTGTCTTTAAGCAAAAGTCATCCAGCTCGGCATCCGAGGTGATCTTGTTCACTGCACACATATATATAAACGCCATCAGCATATATTTTCTCACTCACTCATAATTCCCCATTCTTACCCTTTGCGCTGTCCTTTGGCTTCTCCGATTTCTGAGGAGTGGATGATTTCTCCTTGGCTGGAAGTGCGGATCGATCCATGAGCTCAATAAGGCTTGCTCTTTCAATCTTGCCTTCATATGCAACGTGTCCATCCGTAGGAGAAGATATAAAAAGAGTAGGGAACTTGTTGATACCAAATTGCTTGATGAGCGCCTTCTCCGATTTCTTGACCTCTCCCAATAACATACGATCACTATACTCGACTGATAGGTACTTGTACAAAGCCGAGGTAGTGGATCTGTCCGTAAACAATACAGCTTTTGGCAAGGTGGCATTCTAACAAGAATACATGAGATTCAATGCTCTATTGTCCCAGATGATACTTTTTACCTCTGTTGCAAAGAAATCATCCATGGTCATGCTCTTTTTGGATTTGGCTTTACTCGAATCAGCCTTGATGAATCGGACTTGGGAAGGTTGCCAAGCAAGCATATAATCGATAATGGATCGTGCATCACGAGCACCGGGATAATCTAGTTTTCCTGTTAACATATACGTATATGATTTAATCTTAAGACTTACCTTGAGCACGCTTTGTTAATTGCCCAGTGCGCTTGTCTCGTTTCTTTTCAGGTTGGAATACTTTGATGGTGGGGAATCCCTTGATCTCATACTGTGCACATAATCCTCGATTCGTATCCTCGTCGCAATTGACAGCACCCAGTGTCACGAGACCTTGGAGGTTTTTGGCAGCCTTCTTCCAGTCAGGAGCGAGTCTATATCATTCATTGTGAGTGACTTTATGCATTCGTTGGGTTGCAAAAGTTATTATACCGTTGACAATGACCACACCATGGTGCATAGAATTCGACGGCAACTAATTGCTGAATGACAGTCAAGCACTGCAAACGAGGTTAAAGGTGAGAGAGAGAGATAGGTACCTTGGTATCCAGGACGACCCGGTCAAAGTTATCTGGTGTCAACTCCACAACAGCATCACGGCTGGAATAGAAGCCCAATGCAAGCGTAAGACTGGTCCATAATGCAATGACAGTGGCGGCGATGCGCGGCATGTGCGTAAAGTGAAAGAAAGCAGCAAGAGAGTTGGATCCGTAGCATTTTCCATTCAGACGTGTCAATCTCTCAAGCGAGAACGTGAACCAATAAAATGCCAAGTTACACACGGACACTGCATGCATATATTCACCTTCCCTGTAATGTGATGCATTTGTATATGATAGCACCCATTACTTGTAGAAAGTCCTCCAATATCACCATGACAACCGTAACAACGAAAATAGAGGATGACAATTAAATGATCATAAAGAAATAAAACGCCTCTAATTCCATTGAGCTTATGGGAAATGAGTATGAAGGGAGATACGGCTTTCTGTGGCCACATTGAATGGCCAAAGTCTGGTTGTCTCTCACAGACGAGATGATTGTTCATAGTGAATAGGCAACTGACAACAACACAGAGGACCAAATTAAGACACCAAGTGGCAGTATATCTCTCATAAGTTCTTTTATTCAAGTTATCTAGCACTAATACTTTCATAAAAGAGGAGATTTTATATAAGCAGTGACAGTAGTAGTAGTGATCCACATAGAGCGCATCTGGGATTGAATAAACCAACCAGAGCAAACCCTAAGGAGCTGCGGTAGTATTCCCATCTCCGTGGTTTTTGCGTTGTCCATTCATTTTCCTTTTCCAGTGTTCTTCTTCTTTTGCAATATGGCAGAATCCATTTCAATCGAGGAGACAAAGTACGTATATATATATTATCACTGATACATAAATTGTGTTACTTATCAAGATCGTCTATAGTGCGTTGAGAGAAAAGTTGGGTCTTCCTCCTTTGGCTCAAGATGCCGAGCAACCTGCTGATCCTGATCAAGAAGCCTTTGACAATTACCAAAAGAAAAAGGAGCAAGACGAGAAAGAAGCTAAAGCAGAAGAAATCCGAGCTCGCATTGAAAAGTAAGTATATAACATGTATGGATAGAATACCATGTACTTATCATTCTTTTTGTTAGGTCCAAGAATCGCAAAAAACACCTTGAAAAGCTTCAGGGTAAAGGACTTGGAGAAGCCAGCGAGGGAACGGATGACGCGTTGGATTGGGTCAAAAAGTCACGACAACGACAACGAGAAAGAGAACTTGCAAAGCGTCGAGCACGTGAACAAGATGAAATGGATGAGACGTTCCAAGAATACGATGCTTCAGCATTAAGCGGTCTCAAGGTGGCGCATGAATTGACAGAATTCAATGAAGGCAGTGAAATGATTCTCACACTCAAAGATCGTGGCATTTTGGATGAGGACGATGAGCAAGCGGACGAATTGAGCAACATTCAACTTGAGGAGCGTGAACGACTGCGAAAGAATTTGGATGCCAAAAAGAAGAAGCCTGGTTACAATCCGTATGATGATGAGGAATTCACATTGGGTGGAGCCAAAAAGAGTATTTTGCCACAGTATGAGGAGGAGGCAAAGGCGCAGGGATTCGCTATCGGTCAGAATGGAGCTGTTCAAATCGTCAGTGAAGAGGAGAAAAAGAAGCGGGTGGCCGAGAAACTCAAGGAGCAGACATTGGATTATGAAAAGATGCAGGAGATCAAAGATTATTATACCCAAGATGAAGTCAATCTTTCATTCAAGAAGCCCAAAAAGAAAAAGAAAAAGAACAAGTTGCGCAAACGAACGCCTGACGAAGACATTTCAATCGATTCAACACCCAAAGAGGAATCAGATACAACCACCACAACAGCAACAGAACCAGCACCACGCAAAACGATTGATGTGAATGCCAATTTTGTGGATGATGATGAATTACAACAGGCATTATCGAGGACACGACGTGCAGCCAACAAACAGAAATCCAAATTAGCAAAGAAAATGACACCTGAAGATATCGCACGCAGTATTGCAGAGCAACGAGAATCAGCCACTCCTGAAGAGAATGAACCTGCCAATGAAGGACAAGGTCTGGTACTTTCTGAAATGACAGAGTTCGTAAACGCTTTGGGCGAGACACCCGCATTCACTACCCGAGAACCACCTACTCGAACAGCAAAAGAACCCACCACCGATGGCACATCAACACAAGAGACACGTACTAGAGTGGAAGAGAAAGAAGCAACTCCCATAGAAGAAGAAGAGACGACGACACCTAAAGAAGAGGTCAGAGCACGAGAAGCATCTCCAGCAGCATCAGCAGCAGCACCTGAAGAAAAGATGGAAGAAGAAAACACAGCCATCATTGAAGAACCACTCGTCAGCCGAGGATTAGCAGCTACGTTGTCTTTGTTGAGTCAGAAGGGCATTGTCAGCAAGCCTACGGAGGAACAAGTGGAGCGTGATCGTATAGCAGCTGATAGGCTGAAATGGATTGCTGAGCAAAAGAAAAAGGATTTACAGCGAGAACGTGAAAGAGAATATGAACGACAACGACAACGTGAGCGTGATGGATCTTCCCGAGGAATACGTGATCGAGAACGACAGCGAGAACGTGAACGAGAAAGAGAACGAGAAAAGGAAATGGAGGAACGAGAGCAAATGCGTGAATTTGAAAAGCGTATGGAGAATTATCGACCTGATGTCAAGCTTGAATACGTGGATGAATACGGTCACCAAATGGATACCAAGGAAGCTTTCAGATACATGTCTCACAAATTCCATGGCAAAACATCAGGCAAAGCAAAGACTGAAAAGCGGATGCAGAAATTGGAAGAAGAGCTCAAGCTCAACATGATGAGCAGTAGCGACACACCACTCAATCTTGCCACCAAACTTCTTGAACGTCAACAACGTACCGGCAGTGCTCATGTTGTTCTCAGTGTGGGTAATCGAGGCGTGGCTGCACCTGCATCCCCTGGTGGTAGTGATGTGATTGGATCATCATCATCCAAGCGTGCTCGTAGTGAAGATCTTGAACAAGAGCCAAGTAAGAAACGTCGATAGATATAAAATCATGTATGTGTTTATTGTTATTCTCTATGTACAAGAACAAATAAACCAACAACTCCCAGTAAAGCAAACTTGAGCCATGGATAATCATTCATCATAATTGTCAACATGCCCACATAAGGGACAAAGCTATCAAAAATCATTATTATCTTTGTTGTCTGATGGTAACTCTTTGTCCCACTTACCCTTTCACTTTTCCAACAACATGTTCACGATGAATCCACATTTGACGAGGATCATAAAGACCACGATCATCGCGTGCGTTATTGTCGCCCTTGGTGAGCAAGTACTGCTTCTTGGTGACAACACTAGTATCATCATAGTATGAGCGATTGTGTAATCTTCCTCCTTTGTTATGTATGCCTTACTCGTCATGAAGCTTGATAACACGATGCACAATGGGTACATCACGGCCTGGTAACTTGAAAACGCAGATATCATTTACATCCACTGGGTCTTGAGATGGCATGGAGAGAACAAGCAAGTCTCCACGATGAAATCCTGGTTCCATACTCCCACTAAAGATAATGCTTAGATCATGCTTTTACCACTGTTTACAGAGAGAGGAATATTACCTTAGCACAACAACGATAGGACTTTCTGTGTTCAGCGTAAGACCCAGGGCCTTCCAGATCATGAGAGCTGTAGAGATGACGGTAAGGATATTCAGCACTTGCAAGGCAACCTGAATGGGGCAGTAGCAACAACATGAGGTTCCATTGTGCCTTCGACTAGCTTTTTAATAGTATCAATGTATGCTTACCTGCCTCGCGTTCATTCGTCGTAACTCGGCAAACATGGAGTGTGTGGAATGTCAAGATGAGCAAGTAACCTTAACAACGTGTACCATGCACACGTTTCGAACAACGCCCTCCTCTTTCTTTCCCCTCCCCGCATTATGTGGCGTATCCCAAGTGGCCCATCAGGACACGTGTCAAAAGTAGATCCCTATACACAACATATCTGTTTTACACCATCCACCGTATGTAATTCAATAAAAGCTAATTAATTCGTATCTGATTTGGCTGTCTCGCGTTAAGACATATGGATCAAGAGAGAGGTCAATGCATGAATCAGGCACCTTTAACGATGTAAACATAAAACATTTTGTGTGTGTGTGTGTATATTTTCAAGAATGCGCTGCATGTGAACTATTTATACATATACTTTGTGGGCAGGAAGGGAGTGTGTGTGTGAGTGAAAGGGATAAAAACGCGAGATAAATGCAAAAAGGGAACAAGTGATGGTATTTTGAATGTGCTTAGATGCCACCCATGTTGATGTACTTGATGTTAAGGTAATCATCCATGCCATACATGGAGCCTTCACGACCGACACCACTTTCCTTGATACCACCGAAAGGAGTGTAGCAGCTTGAAAGAATGGGCGAGTTGGCACCAACCATACCAGCCTCAAGCTTCTCAGCTACACGCCAGATACGACCAATGTCACGGGAATAGAAATAGCTGGCAAGACCAAACTCGGTCTTGTTGGCATATTCAAGAACTTCTTCCTCGGTAGAGAATTCGAAAAGACCAGCAACAGGGCCGAAGGTTTCTTCACCAGCAATAGTCATCTCTTGAGTCATGTTGGCAACAACAGCAGGTTCAATAAAGTTGCCACCAACGTGCTTGCCACCAACAAGCAATTCACCACCCTTGCTGACAGCATCATCAATATGACGCTTGACCTTCTCAACAGCCTTGTCATTGATCAAGGGACCATGGGTAGTATCGGCGTTGAAACCGTGACCCACACGGAACTTGCCAACCTTCTCAGCAAGCTTGGATGCAAAGAGAGCATAGATACCCTTTTGCACGTAGATACGGTTGGCACAGACACAGGTTTGACCAGTACCACGGAACTTGCATGCAAGCACACCTAATAGTGAAAAAGACAGTGAATACATTTGTGCATCCAATGAATCCCATTCTATTTTCCCTGTTTTACCTTCAACAGCAGCATCCACATCAGCATCATCAAAGACAATGAAGGGAGCGTTACCGCCAAGCTCCATGGAGATCTTCTTCATAGTGCCAGAGGATTGTGCCATAAGCATCTTACCAACACCGGTCTATAATAATAAAGGAGATGAGTATCATGTTCCATCATTCTCATCATGGAATGTGATTCTACTTACGGAGCCAGTGAAAGAAATCTTCTTAACAATGGGGTTGGTGCACAATTCCTTGCCAACTTCAGCAACCTTTTCATGGGTAGTGACGACGTTGATGACACCCTTTGGAATACCAGCACGTTCAGCAAGCTCACACAAGGCCAAGGCAGAGTAAGGAGTTTCAGCACCAGGCTTGATGACGACAGTGCATCCAGCAGCAAGAGCAGCACCGACCTTACGGGTGATCATGGCATTGGGGAAGTCTATTATTCATCCATCAGTTTACTTTGATCTATGAGATCACCCCCAGAAAAAAACTTACTCCAAGGAGTGATGACACCAACGACACCAACGGGTTGCTTGATGGTGATGAAACGTTGGCTGGGAATATGGGATGGGATCACGTTGCCATAGGAACGAACAGCTTCCTCAGCAAACCATTCAAAGAAGCTTGCACCATAAGCAATTTCACCCTTGGCTTCAGCATAGGTCTTGCCATTTTCCCAAGTAAGGATGGTAGCCAAATCTTCAGTGTTGGCCATGGTCAAATCGTACCACTTTTTCAACAAGTCATGACGTTGCTTGCCAGTGGTTTGGGACCAGGACTTGAATGCTTCAGAAGCAGCTTGGATAGCCTTGGTGGTATCTTCGCCACCCATCTCGGGCAACTTGCCAATTTCCTTGCCAGTGGCAGGATCTGTATGCCGATGACGTTTTGTTAAGCAAACAATCCACGCCTATTCATTCACACACGCACACACACATACCATAAACAGAGAAGGTCTTGTCAGAAGTAATCCATTCGCTGTTGACATAAGCAGCATGGCGGAAAAGAGAGGAGTCCTTGAGCTGTTACCAGAAAAGAGTCAATGCATGTCACCAAAGATAAAGGATATACATACCTTGGGGATGGTAGCCTCAGCGACAAAAGTACGGACAGGGTTGTTGGACATGGCGAATCTTTTCGTGGTTTGACGTGTAGTATTGAGGCAGGCTCTGAGATAAGGTGTGCTCACAGCGGCTCTGATCATTTAAGAGTGAAAGAAAAGAAAAGATGGTGGGGTTTCGCGCGTGGTTAAATACAATGCTTTATATAAAAAAGAGCGGGGGTACCCGATGGATGCTTCCGAGAGGTGGAAATGCTGCTGAGATCAAACCTTGTTATACAAACCGAATGTGGGAAAAGGCATGCAATGACAAATCTCTTGACTTGTTTCGCAAATGATAATGCTTCCTTCACCCGGTCAATTTCGGATCCCCCCACCTTATAGAACTCAACAATCCCAACTATAATAATAAAAAAGCCTATCTACAGCGACACTTGAAGTGATGATGATGTGACGACGATGATGACAAACAACGTCATTTTCAAATTGTGATAATAGCTCTCTTTCTCTCTCTCTTTTCATTTGACATCATCATGGTCCCTATTTCAGTTTTCGTACTACGCTTTCTTTCTTTTCAGACATGTCCAACAATACTTGCTCAAGGATAAACCACCTTGTTTCTCATTTCCAACACGTAAAACCAACTCGGAAACGCAATCCCAACCCGTCATTGCAATGCAGTCCCTATGGTACTTTATGCCACCCCCCATGTAAATAGCAACGTTGTAATGCGACTTCCATGTAGCAAAGATGCTTGCTTCTCCCCTACGGCAGTGCAAATACCACCGTAAAATGTTTCCTTCTGGTAAGCTACCATAGCAACAAAGAATAATAGCCAATGGACTAAGATTTATGATAGCACTCTTGCTACGGTTTGGCTTGGGAAGGGATGACAAGATCGACAAGATATCAGCATCTCCAGAGATAATCAGCACCAGTAACCAGGGATCAAAGTACTATGTTCATTTAAGGAAGAAGATCCTTCAAGAGTTACAGCCGAATGGTATGGATGGGATGGGATGGGATCGATACTCCTATGACGGGATGTGCTTATTTGGATGACAACAGGGTTTCGATCTGTATTTCGGGGATCATGTCAACATTTTGACAAGGATATGGAACATCGCGTAGAACATGATCTGGCGATCAGTGCTTTTCAACACCTGCTATCAAATCATACCGTGAATATACAACATGTGAAGGATCGAGAATGGCAAAGTAATGAACCTCTCCAGTGTATCCTTGTATGGCGTCATCCATCGTCCAGCCTTCCATTTTGCGAGTTGGATCATCGAGTAGGAGATCAATTAGTACCGTCCTATGATGTACGACAGCTATGGCCAGACAAGATCACCAGCATGATAGACGCAAATGATACCAGGGATATTGTGGCTGTAGGAGTAAAGAGATCGTCAGCAACTGTGAAGCTTGCAATGGCTCTATGGCGGTGTAATCAATATTATCAACAACCATCATCAGAATCGATTCTACGATAGCCATGTATTATTTAAATAGAAGTCTTCTATGTCTACATTCTACTACTCTTAGAGGTCTGTGTTGCAGCAGAAATACCAGCTTTTCTTCCAAGAATGGCACCCAACATTAAACCACTTTTTTTTTATAATACCAATAAGTCCCTTGTCCACTTGTTATTGCCTTGGATATTATTACTTACCTTCCTCCAGCATAATTCGAGCTTGCAATGCCACCTACTATTTCGCCAGCACCATAAAGATTAGGTATTTTGTTACCAAAGGAATCAAGCATGGCAGCAGTAGTGGGATCGACAGCGAGACCTCCAAAAGTGAACGTGATACCTAGTAGTTGCGAAGCAATCAATCATTCATGTTTGGATCGCTATCATCATAATCTATACCTGTAGTGATCTTGACAGCGACAAAAGGTGCTTCATCGATCGTACGAGCCCAATTGCTTTTTGGCATTTCAAGTTGGATACGAGAGGATTGGGTGGATAATCCATCCTTGACAGAGGGATCCCACTTGCAATTTGGATTTTCCTGTCGATGGGCGCGCACAGCTTCATTGTACTCAGTGATTGTCTTGATCAATTGTTCTTTGCTGGACAATGTTCCTTTCCAAGAGCCTTTGGTAGGAGTGGCGAGCTTTTCGGCAAGTTCTTCGATTGAGTCGGCCACCACCTTTTCTACCACATCATCGCTGTATTCTTCTTCTCTCAGGTACGGCAGCATTTTTGAATCCCAAATCTGGAAAGCGATACCACCTGGCTGTCGCATGATCTCCTTTCCAAAGAAGGCATACGTGTAATTTCGAAAGTCAGCCCCTTCATCCACAAAACGTACGCCATTGCTATTCAACATCAGGCCAAGTGGATAGCCGCTTTTGGTGAATTGATTGGTCAAGTGGACATCGCCTTGATGAGGATGGGTATTGGCATCCCAGCAGGTAGCATGACAGGAACTCCAACTGCCAGCCGTCTTGACATTACAATCACGTTGGGCAATCAAAAGGCCTTCACCCGTATTGTAAGGTGTACCTCGTACATGTGCCAAATCCCAATTGGGGCCAAGGTATTGAGCACGCATAGCAGGATTCGCTTCAAAACCACCGCAAGCCAAAATCAATGCATCCGTGGAGATCGTTAGCTTGTCACCTTCTGTTGTAATGGCTTGTATGCCTGTCACCTTGGATTGATTTGGGTGGGTCAAAATGTTTGTCAAGCTTGTGCCATAGCGCACAATGACACCATGCTTCAGGGCTGCGTCATGGTAATTCTTCATCAATCCCTTGCCGCCGTTCACAATACTCAGAACCATTCCTCCCCAGAATTTGTATCGACCCTCCACCTTGTATGCTTGACGATGGAATGAAAATTGGAATTGGATTCCCACCTTGTTGAGCCAATCAATGGTATCACGACTTTCGTCCACCAATGTGTTGGCAAGTGCTTCATCAGCTCGACCACCACTCACACGCATCACGTCATTGTAGAATTGCTCACGCGTATAAGGCTCCATGTCAATCAATTTTGCAGTTTCAGCATCCACATTATGCACTATCGGAAGAAGGTCATCCAATCCATGGAACACAGTACGGAATGCACCTATAAAGAGAGAACGTGTATTAGGTAATGACATTCTGTAACCAAAGGAATGGATTGGGCTCATACTTACCAGCAGTAAAGTAACTATTGCCACCGGGATACGCATCCGCGGTTGATTTCTCAATCAAAAGAACCTTGCTTGCACCGGCTTGTTTGGCTGAAATGGCTGCGGAATAACCCGCGTTCCCGCCACCTATGACAACGACATCGTAAAATTCACTCATATTGCGTGCTTGTGTGAGAAAAAAGGAGGAATGGGGGAAAAGGTACACATACAATGATTAAATAGCTGAGAAGGGGTTCCCAAACGCCATGGCCATCGGATATTTGGGACAAAATTTCTTCCGTGATGCAGGTCGCCTTTAATCTCGTCATAATCTACTTCCCACGAATCTATCAAAACACTCTGCATGTTTTATCAAATCACCTCTTGTGTGTGTGAATGTCAAGAATAAAAAAGTTTGCTTTCACCCGATATGGCGAAATATGAAAGGGTCCTTTTACCCATATCGGACCCCACATCTCGCTCACGCCCGATCCTTTTTTTTCTTACCTTCTGCAGGACTCACCATCCACATGTAACTGGATCATGTCCCCGCGTGTGTCTTGTTATATAAAGCCCTGTTGCATCCCATGGCTCTTTTTTCTTTCACACACACACACAACCACAATGGCTGACGTTGACAAGGACAAGCACTCATCCCCTCCTGTGGATCACGAAGTCTTGGAACCAGAAGCTGCTGCTACTACCACGGATCCTGAAAAGGGCTCAGATCACAAATCTCTTGAAAAAAGAATCGTTCGGTAATGAGTGCGATATAATAAAGTGATCTTTGTATACAGTGATACTCATTGTGGGTCATCATAGGAAACTTGATCTACGCCTTCTTCCGTTGCTTTGTATTTTATACTTTTTGGGTTATTTGGATCGGTAACTAGGAATGACTTTTTTTACCTAAAAATGCCATGGCTCAATTCTGTTACTCTTTTAGATCCAACATTGGCAATGCTAAACTTGGTGGGTTGATTGATGACCTTGGTTTAACCACGAGCCAATTTCAATGGTGCTTGTCTATCTTTTATTTCGGTTATGTGTTATTTGATGTGCCGGCAAACATCATCTTGCGCAGATGGCGTGCATCCTATTGGCTTGCCATCATTACGGCGTAAGTGTATACCTTATGAAAGAGACCCGCAATGCACTCACCACGCCTTTTAATAGTTTATGGGGCGTTGTTGCTATGGCAATGGCAGGAACTAAAAACTTTCCAGGTCTTATTATTGCACGTTTGTTCTTGGGTATCCTCGAAGCAGGTAACAGCGTCTATAAAGCTTGATGATACAATGGCAGCCTATTGATACGATGATGTTTTAGGTTTCTTTCCGGGTGTCCTGTAACGTATCAGCCATCTCCATTGTTTACACACACGCTGACTCTCTTTTGCATTTATAGATATTATCTCTCGATCTGGTATACGAGAGGTGAATATGGCCGACGAGTGAGTTACTTTTGGTCGTTTAGCTCGCTTGCAGGTGCATTTGGTGGCTTGATCGCATATGGTATCTCCATGATTCCCACGCACACATTGAACACATGGCAGTGGTATGATCCATTTATTATGCATGAAAACGCTATCCACTGATGCACTATTATGATTCAGGTTGTTTATTATTGAAGGTGCTCCATCGGTGGTAGCTGCCTGTGTAGCAGCTTGGTATCTTCCAAATACACCGGAAACTGCAAAGTTCTTAACCCAAGATGAACGCAAAGTTGAGATTGAACGTCTTGCAACAGGCAAGTAGTCCTATTTGAGAGCAGGAAGAAGGGTTCTTGGTATATAATAGAGCTAACCATTGCTTATATGATTTATAGATCAAGGAGCTGCTAATGATCACGCGTGGTCATGGGATCGAGCTGCATCTGTATTCTTGGATTATAAAACATACGTCTATTGTTTCATCTACATCACGGGAACAAGCGCTCTGCAAGGTGTAACCCTCTTTCTTCCTTCCATTATCAGCGGGATGGGAGCCTGGGATAAGGCGGTATCTCAAGCTTTGACTACACCCCCTTACTTTTTGGCCTTTATCTTTACCATCATTGCAGGCTATACATCAGGCAAGTGGGATGAAAGGTGTACGTTGGATTTTATTGACATTCTCTTGATAATAGATCGGTTCTTTGATCGTGCATATCATATGATTGGTATCAATGTCGTGGGCATGGTCGGTTTCTTGTTGCTGATGTTTATTGCCGAAGAACAAGTGGGCGTACGATACTTTGCTGCTTGCCTATCGACAATTGCTGTGGTAAGATATGATGAGATGGAAGCATATGATCGTACTTTGATGACTCAATTTGCTGCTTCTAGTATGCCAATGTCCCTGTCAAGGTGGCCTGGTTCAATAATAACTTGTAAGTAGGGTTAGACTGCTCCAAAATCCATTCTTCTCACTTTACGCTATGTAGTGGTGGATTGACACGCCGTGCCCTCGCCTCTGCAGTGATTGTTGCTATAGGTACAATCGGTGGAGCGATTGGCGGCCAAATCTACTTCGATGAGCCATTTTACTTTGGCGGAAACACCATTGCCTTTTGTTGCCTAGGCGCACAAAGCATTGCTGATATTACACTGCGCATTGTTTTGGCTCGGGAAAACAAACGACGTGACCAACTGACTCAGGAACAAAAAGAATATGAAATTTTCAAGTATGGAGGTGCCGAGTTGGCAGGTGATCGCCATCCCGATTTTCGTTACGTATTATAATGTCTCTTGTCACGTATATACATCTTGCCTATATCTATTGTATTATAATAATATAATATCTTCATGATAATGCAGGGGTCTTCAATGAATGATGTAGTAATAAAGCAAAGCTATGGATGGTTGTGATGAATGCTTGTACGACGTGAGCCCAATATCATACATGAATAAAAGTCCAAGAAGGGATTACACTAACTGAACATGCGATGCATACCACGTTGGCGACAAGATCTATACATGCTCGAAGAAGAAAAGTCGTAACATCATATTTGATTTTCGATACACCCTAGTGAAAGAATGATATGATAGGAGAAAGAGAAGTTGTGTATGATGATAATAGGGGACAACATTGATGTTTATAACTAGATGGTGTGTGTGGTTGTATTTCGGTGACCACAAAGAGTGATAAAAAAATTGTTGGGGTTGCCAGCACAAAGAGTCTCAGTGTGATTGATTGTTCATGCATAGATCGGTATTGTAATGTAAACAAAGTGACAGGCACCATAAGCGTGCACATTTTCAATGCAGACATGGTGTCTTTATTTCTCAATCACTAGAATTATCCTCATTGTGTCAGTTTCATTCTTCAACTAAATTAATCTTTTAAAACGATCTGTGACGATGCGTTGCTTTGGACGTGAATGGAGAGCGTTGCTCCAGTAAGGACGAGGATACCCAAGCGCAATCCTTACATGCATGGAGTGTCTGTGTATGCAGACGGATGATGATGATAGCTGTAGATGGTAGACAGATTACACAAACTGATGATGAACGTTGTTGGCCTTTTAGGAATGTAGAAATGTTGGATAAACGCAGGTGTTACGACAACGATGATGGTAGATACGACAGCAGAAAGATCAAAGTGTCTAATTTCCAATCCCAACCGTTCCATGTACCAAACCAATAATCAGATCCATATCCATAACGAGTCGTATATATTGAAACAAGTTGCTACGCGTAAATAAAGCTGCTTCTATATAAAGACTATCTGCTGTACACGTAAAAACGGCTGCAAGGCAGATTGTTGCAAGTGAAGAATGCTGTTCGAGACAATGAAGCAAAGACATTGCTAATAGCAACTGCTGGAATGAATGCTGTTACGTTTGATTGTCGTAAAGGAGCGTGCAAGAGAGTGTGTAGTGTCAAGAGACGCGTGTGTTGTAGTAGGCTGAGTACATGCCATGGAGTTGCCATTCAGTCAAAGACAATCGGATCAAGGCAGTTGTAGGATTGACATGATGGGGCGAAGCAGTACAATCGTTCGCAGGTGGTAGTTGTAGTTGAATGGGGCAACAGTTGAGAATGGGAAGAAGAGTGGATAAGTGAGAGTGGAAGAGGTGGAAATTAAATCTGTCAGGCAGTCAGACATATTCATATACACTGATATAAATGTATGATATTGGGATTGTCTGTCTCGAACCTCAAACTTGCACACAATATGCTCTAGGTCATGCTGAACAACTTTGTCTTAATAACGAACCCACACTTCATTTGAAAATTTCGAATGGCAGAGCATAATGTGGGATTGACTATAACGGATGAAAATTGGGAAAGCGCCGGATTTATGAAAAAGTCAATTAGTATGTAGTTTCTTGAGATTCCCCATCTCGC